>DWFC01000172.1:0-12885 GCA_018247075.1 Hasora chromus | reverse complement strand
CATATTGTTGTTCTATTTCGATTAGTGCTGTGAATTACGAATCCGTTGTGTCATTTGTATCGTTTGCAATCGACAACCCGTTTTGGTAAAACGATATTGGGAGCTTTTACACTCGCCGATACAATCCCTGATCTCATTTTAAGTGGCCTGGTTATTAGATGTGCACAGACTTGATATCGATATCGAATCTAATACTTTGATGGCTGCTCATTGCGCTGCTCTGTAGTCAAAGGTTTTTTTCTGTCTTCAGATTAAGATATCTCCTTCACAAAGAATTCTTCCATTATTTTACAACATAAAAAAGTGTTATTTCTTTTTGCAACGTTGACAATTGTGACCGATACCGACTGTTATTTCCATTTCGATATATCGGCAACAGTGCCGTTACCCCATAACGATAGTTTTGTCCGATATGCTCACGATACGAAGATGTATCGCACACCATTTCTTAATTCCGTCCATGATTCTGTGTAAGCGTGTAGTAGCCAGCATATGCGGAACACGAGGCGCCCGAACTGTAATCTCAGAAAAGCCACGCATTTGTGATCAACCCACGGCCATAGATGTCATGGCCTGCAGTAACCACTTACCATTAGGTGGACTTTATGCTCTGTGCTATTTGATAATTAAAAAATATATGTTTGACTTGCCTTCCACGACTGTTCCTCTTTCCCATGCCAGACGTCGTACCGACGCGCGACGTCGGTTCCGATATCGTATGAAAGCGTTTAGCGCTGAACGTGGTTCATACGCTTACATCCGCTTGATATCGTTACTGTACACGTGTCGGCTAATGTGAAAGCGCCAAATGCTTGTTTCGGACGACATATCCGTTTGATCGGGAGTTATACTCGCATTGTTGCCCAATATGCTCGATCGTTCGCATGAATTTCGACCTTATTACAGTAGCATTTAAAGTCGTCATTTCAATTTATTACTATTTAAATGAGTAACATTACTTGGATATGTATGGCTTCTTTAGTCTTACCTTTAGTTAGAAACTCGACCTAATTCAATCTTAAGGCACACAATTTGAGAACTTAATTAAGACATAGCCATTCATTGAAATATCCTATTGTTCAACTGACATGTGAACCCTAAAGCGCAAAAAGGCAGCGTTTCGAACAATTTAATTTCACACAGAAAAAACAGTTTTGCGGTCACCGCCTCACTACCGCTTGCTTATTTTGCGGTCGCCGTCAAATATTTATTTGGTGATTCGGACTACAATGCAGTTGGTGGGCATTGTGATAGATATGTAGATACAATCAATAGCTATTAGTTGTTTAACTTTACCTAGAATCGCCGCGTTCAGGGGCGTACGTAAGTTTTCAGGCTAAGCAGTAAATAAGCAGGTCACCGTTACATGGCATTTCAATTTTGAAAATTAATGTTAACTGGATTCCGAAAATTGACTACATCTTTATGCCGGAAATTTCGACTTGAATAAAATACAAAAGATCATGGAAACTAATTTTTTAATAAGTTAAACACTGCTTAATTTCACGTTTAGAATACTCTCACTTCTTCTTCTGGTCTTATTTATTTTTAGTCATTTCATGCATGTTTCATTTTGGTAGTATCTCTTATTGAAAAGTTATTGAACAGTTTTTGATAATGACCGACATTTCCATCCTCTTACTGAATCTACACTCGATTATGCTACCTTCCTTTGCTGCCTTCGCGTGTGTGTTGATACCTATTCGCTTTTACGCCAACATTATACTCTATGAAGTTTCACTTAGAAATATTCAATTAAGGGGTCAACAAAGGGAGGCTAATCTGACGGTCCAGCGCGGCAGGATATTGTCACAATTAGCACGTTCATTTACGTCCCATCACACGCGTGGACCTGAATTGTATCTAGTTTAATCCTGTACCAGGATAGATCATGCGGTTGTCGTGGAATCGCATAGTTGCTTATTAGAGAGAAATGGGTTAAGTTTTACTTAACTTAGACTTTTTTCCTGATTCGAATGCACCAAACGCTTTAATTGGAATAGCAGAGAATTGTTTGAAGTATCCAAAAAGACGACACTAAAAATGCTATTTAGTGGAATGTGATGTAATTTTAAAAAACGTCAAAGAATAATTATATTAGAACTGATTTACTGAAATGAACGGTTAGGTCAAAACGTTTTAAAACTAAGGTAAAATTTCTTTTGACTTCTTCGTTCACAACTTTAAGTATTTATTTCTTGAAGTAACTACCTGTTGAGCTTCGGATTTGCAGTTTCAAAACGGCAAGTTTACCTAAAAACGGTGTAACCGCTTACCTGCGATTGCTAAACAAAAGCGGGCAGTGGAGGCCCGTGCGGCCTTGGCCCACTGTTGCCCACGGTGTGCAGAATCTAATCACGTCTCTTTATTAATGGTTTAACTGACTTGATTGACTTATGCAACGCTTCATCACGACTGTATCTCTTTCTCCCTGGCCTTATAGGCTTTTTGTTTAGCGTTAATGTCAGAGCAATTAAAAGATTTATTGCAATTTGTAAAGGATTGACAGATTACTAATGTTACTTCATGTTGGACTCACGATGTATCAAAAAAACCTCTCTGACTAGTTTTATGAGATAGTAGTCAAATATTCTATACTAGTTTGAAGGCAATGTCCACATTTGCCATTTGTCAACTTTCATGCACATAAACTTGTTCTCTCTCTTTGCTTCTTTCGGCACAAAGATTTGGGTTTAAAACATAACTGTACCTACTTCATATGTCAGTTAATTACAAGTCCTTTAGCAAATGAACCCATTTGCAATTTTTTTGTAATTTATTTCATAGCAACTTAATTTAGTGTCAAACTTAGTTGAGTCATTGAAGCAAACTGTCAGTTTCATAACGTTTCCGTCCAGCGCCTTGACCCGGCGCGGCGGACGCGCCGTGCGCTTTTTCCTACGAGCCCATTGTTCACCGTCGCTTCGTGCGGGCTTTTGAGAGCTGATGCGGTGCAGGTTGTGAGCTTGCAGCGGAGTATTGTCATGTCTAGGAGAATTGTTGTTCATGGGTCGGACTAGAACGACTACGTTTTTATGCCTATTCGTTGCGTTTCTGTGTATGTGTTTTATATGAGTATGGTTTTGATTTTTAAGTTATTGAGTTGCATGTTCCTACTTTTACTACATTTTTGTGTGTCATTTTCTCCGTTTGATTTTGCTGCTCCTGAGAACCAAGTGCGAACTCCCTGTGTCCCGCATATGCCGGCTGTCGTAGCCTTACATCGGAAGAAGACGTGCGTTTGGTTGATGCCAATCAATGCTGTTTTGAGTAATGTCCTAAAATTCAGATACATTTATCCAGATCACGGTTTTATTATTGGAGATACTCGGGATACAGTTTATCTGTTGAACAATATCCACAATAAAGTAATTAATCAAATCGCAGCCGCTTACACCTCGTGCCGGCACCACAACGCCACCGAAGTGGTTGGGAAACACTCAATGGAGCACAATCCCATAACGCTGCGGATACATTGAGGTCTACTTGCTCGGTGCTCGACACTCTATTAAACATTGTTTGGCTCATGCGCTCTTGTTTGCGAATCTGCGCAATTTGGTCGGGAACGCACGGTGTACCGCGCGATATGTGGCCCGAACCCTTGAGGGTATTGGACATTTGGTGCTAGATGTTTAGAATATGTGATCACTGAGTTGATACCGACCTCCATATATATCAGATTGCTTGATGTTTTAACATAGTTTTTATTTGTGATAAGTCCGAGTATTATAAATCGGATAAATGCCAACAGAGCAATTTTAACAAAAATAAATAATTGGCCTAAAAAAGGCACGGACATCACGTCTGTGGAAAATAATGTATCAAATAAAACAAAAAAAAAAAAACAGTTTTTATGACATTTGTAATTTATGACTAATAAATTATGACAGGTTGTGAGCTCGATAGTAAGACAATGTGTTAAAATTGGATTTGTGCACCAATGTTTGTGTCGCATAGCAACAGGAAATGATCTAACTTATTTTTGATGAGATTGGACATTATTTGTGAGCTGTTGTACTCGAGCCTATGATGGCTGCGTTGGTATCACACTTACACGTGTTTGTAGTACAAGGACTTCCAAGTTCGTTCTTGAATAGCGAGGCATTTGCATATAACTTTGAAATGAAGTTAACTTCCGTTTAAGGTTATCTACGGTTGTTTTGAAGTTCAATTGCTGATCACTGCGTGGCAACATGGATTGTATTGTCGTTTATTGCAATTCTTCGTCTCTGTTAACGTTAAACCCATCGAAACCCGATTGTGACACCCATCCAGAAAAACCATTTTGACTTAAAGCTTTGGTATTTTCATAACGATAAAAATCATATCGAAAAAAAGCAACAGATTGATGTTAACCTCAAGGTTGCAGTCAAAAGCTGGTTAGGGTTAGCTTCGAAGGAACAACAACAATATGTGTAGAATACGAGCAAGTCGATACATAATTTATCGACGACGGTCAAGGACGTTACACCGACGCGTCTCGTGGATTTCGATACGTTACAACAACAACTATTGTTTTCTTTGTTGTTTCTAAGTTATGTCCAATAATCACGTACATTACGATTACTGGATTTGTGCTGAAACTTAAGACTAAATAAACTTTGAGCAAGTTAAGGCATCTGGGGATCGTAAACACTCACGAACGGATTCAAACTTACTAGCAATGCCAGATTGAGTGAAAGATTCGTTCCTCCTTTATTGTTGAAAGATACCCATCTGTAATCGGTTTTAGATTTAGTTTTAACGGTTGCAATATTTTTAAGCATTGCAGTGCTAAGTCTTAAATTTGAAAAACATGCAAAAATATTTTGAACATAAGGTCTAGGTCAAATGGAACATTTTGTCTTAATCTACTACCCATTTTTTGTCCTGTCACAAATTAGATTGCCCATAGATGTCAACTAATTATAACAACTGCGCCCTATCAGATTGCTGTACTAACTACTGTTACGAAACATCAAATTTTAAACTATCCATCAATCGATCACCAAGCTACCATTTCGTAACGTTCCCCGTCAAAGATGACGTTCTTTGGTCGATTATACCAACGCTCTTTGAATGCGTCAGCAGTCAATGTAATTATGCCTGATGAGAAATAAACTTACTCGTGCCCGCAGTTTAGCTGTCTTCTTTCATAAATTATTTATTTGGAGAGTAGGTCACGGCCACCTGTCCCCAATACGATATGGTTATGCAAAACGTTTTTTGTGGGATACATATTATATAAGCGGAGGGGGGTTAGAAATTTTCCTTGATAGCCGCTTTTGTTGTTGGCATGTTTAGAGTTTCTTTTGTAACGTCTAATGTAATTTTTTGTAGGTACTTATAAGTATAATAACAACCGTGATGAAATTAAAAAATATACGCGACGAATTGAGAACATTTTTTTTTCGTCGGTTACTAATAAAAACCGATGTAAATTATATATAAGTAAAATCATTATTAATAGAAATCAACGTTAAGCTAAAATAAGCAATACAAGAATGCTCATTGTATGACAGAGTTGCTGATCTAAAACTATAATTTGACGCCTCGTTTCTAAGTAACACGAGATGACGCCTCGCACAGCCATTGCATTATTCAGTATAAGCTATACACTGTAATCATCTTAAACAATAACTATACGAATGTAACTGATACAAAATCGTCTACTCACCTTTTACGGCTCAAAGAAACTTTCGACTACGGCACAGTAGTAACAGATGAGTAAAAACGAACAGAGGGAAAGCTTTATACAATCGCGCTGAGATAGGTACACTACTACAAGCAAACGATTCGTGTCTATTAAAATTCGATTAAGGTATTTGTACGTACGTGACACGCTGCGAGTTGCTTGACAGCCACGAATCCTTTGCTTGTAGTGTACTTATCACAGCGCGGTTGTACGAAGCTCTGCATCTGTTTGTTCTTTACTCATGTGGTAGTAATTACAATACCGTTGTATTCATTTGTGAGATACCATCGATAGTTGTTCGCACGTCATTCATTCCCCACTCGACTGTACTCTGAACCGAACACGAATTAACTGCTTATTGTTAGTGTCTTTCGAATTTAGACACCGAATGTTCAGTTACGAAACTGTATGTTCACCTGGATAAGTGCAGATTAAATGAGACTGTGTTTTGTCAATTATATCAGCTTTACTATCAAAAGATCTGAACGAACGCGTTGGGTGGACCAAGGATGGAATTGACCAACCATATCATTGACACTGCGAGAAGTTTCGTTATAAAATCAATCACCATTTAAAACCAAGATTGAAGTGATCATGTCACGATGTTATTCTTCCTCAAAAGAAACATACAGATATACGCTAACAGTACTAGCTTTCGATAAGAGTCCTCACTAAGGGTGAAATCTATAAAGGTTACTTAGGTTTGACTCCGACTTAGACTTGGACTTAACTCCACGATGACATTCACAATTGCATAATACTATATACCGAGCTTATATTTAACGATATCAGTGCTAAGCAAAGACAGAGTGAAGTCTAGTACGCTCTATAGATGTTACCCTAAGTTGTTACGCCTTGTGTATTTGTACGCGTCGTTCTCGAAACCGTAACATTAGCTTGAGCGTTGCTGTTCGCGGCAGAAAAAGGAAAAGTTGGTCGCTAACTGTTAGCTATTTCCGTCAGGTATCCAAACACTAATTAATCCCGAGTAACGTCAACGGATTGTCTCGAAATAGTCTCGTAGTATTCATCTCTCGTATTTTACTTTTATTGCCGTGGGCCGCCGGCCGTGCATCTAGGTCAAAGACTCACTTAGATGTTTCGACCCAGATCTCTCAGATCTCGGTAATTCATGCGGCCGGTGTGAATTTGTTCCATATTCAGTAATAATAAGCTTGAGACCTTCGAAACGATGATTCGCGGCGAATTTCTCAACGTCGTTATTCATAATGCAAGTTTGAGGATTTAAGTACTCTGTACTTAAAACTCACAATTTTAATTTTTTTAATCTTTCAATGTCTGCTTCTGTGATATCGGCCATAACCGAGAGAAAGCCGAAAGCAGCAGTTATATCTTGAGTTACCATCAACAGAATTTGGTCAGAATTGAGAAATGTATAAGATCATTCATGACAATGCTGTTTGTGAGAGTCCATAATGTTAGGCGTTACAATACGGTCATGGTTACAATCTCGTACTAGTTGTAAAATTTGTTACAGTTTTGCTCTAACGATATTGTTTTGTTACAGATTATGTCGCCGGTGGAGAGTTGTTCACCCATCTATACCAAAGGGAACATTTCCATGAGAACGAAGTTAGGATATACATTGCGGAGATTATTCTAGCCCTCGAGCAGCTACATAAGGTGGGTGTTCTAAATGTCTACGTTATTATCTCATTATATGACACATCTTGAAAGTTCTCTTTTAGTTCTCTCGATTTTAGTCGAAAAATTTCCTCTGAAATGTCCAAAAATCACGTCGCAATGTATGTTGTCATGATGTGAAATGTGTTCTGAGTTTAAGAAGATTCCATAATTTTCCTATTTGCTTTCAAAGAACACACTACTGTCAAAATAAAAGACAACACTAAACATCCGACCATTCGTAAAAATTCAAATCAGAATCGAAAATCCACCTGCAGAACACTCGAAGTTGAATTGCTTACACAGAGTTTTCAATTTCCAAAGTTCGTTACAACACTGCAGCATATTGTGCTTGGCTCCAAGCCATGGATCACAAGTTTTATCTCCAACAGACGGGTCGGTTGCCGCTTTAAAAAACTATATAGCTGTTACGACTCCTTTTACAGTTCATTTGACCGCTGACCGCAACTTAGAAGTTATGGCTTTTGGAAGATATGGAAGTTACGGTTGTAATTTAGGAATCTTTAAAAATAATCACAGTAAAGAGTTCCATTGCTTATTTAGCGTCGCGAATCTTTCTTAGCGAATTCTTGTTATGATTTAAATGAGTATTAATTCCACAATATCTACAAATTCTATCCACATTAAAATTTTGACATTAACAATTAAATATTCACATTTAAATTATCTTGGGCTTACGTGGTAAATTCTACCAAGTTTCTGGATTTTCTACAAATTACAGTAGTGATCTAATAGTCCTGGAGACTCGGGATCTAAGCCAAAAGTTTTGTTTAAACTTCCTACTGTTTTTAGAATTTTTGTGTTAATTCATTAAACTAGCTTTCCACAATCTTCTGACGGGAGTTCCCTTCACTCCCTTTCAAACGCAACGTTGTTTTTAACGGAACAACACAAAATCAACAACAACAGCCACATTTGTGTCATTCATCGTTACTTATGACAGCTTCAATGTAGCCTGAGTAATATTAGCTGGAACGAATCAGTGATGATCTAGACAAACTCGTGTAGGATGTCATAAACTACTATCCTAATAAATTGACCTGAAATCAGGTTTAACCGGAACGTACGAACTATCAAAAATGTTTAGGTTATTTACATAGAGTAGATTGTATGTATACTAAGCACCGCCATTATTTTTATGGCTTTAAGTGAAAACCCTTCAAGTAGAGTAGTTTCCTTTCGTTTACATTTCACTTGAGTGTTGCCTTGTTTTATACACTTGTTGCTGTAGGGCTATTACTTTGTTTATTGTCTACATAATTGCCATCGTTTCTTTTAATAGTAAATAAAAGTTTATATTCAACTACCCATTTAAAAATATTTTTGTAGTCATTTTTAATCTTTCTATGTCCTTGACAGACTCACGAAGCGTTTCATAACTAATTTTTTTTTCAGTAACTTGTTCGTTTATTTATACTTATTTCATTATTTTAATTTCAACCATTAAGTGGCTTTATCTGTTCGTGTATTCAATTTTAATATATTCAATGTTATAATGCTCAAATTAATCTTATGGGAATTTATCAGTGACACAAATCAATATTGACTTAATCCACTATCCACAGCTCGGGATCATCTACCGTGACATAAAGCTGGAGAACATTCTCTTGGACGCCGAGGGTCACATAGTTCTGACCGACTTCGGCCTATCCAAGGAGTTCTGCGGGGGCGAGAGCCGCGCGTACAGCTTCTGTGGAACCATCGAGTACATGGCGCCCGAGGTCGTCAGGAGCGGCAGCCAGGGGCACGATATTGTGAGTAATAGCTTTAATATACCATTCGTTTGGAAGATTTTGGGTTATTTTTGTTTTTTGTTATCTCAAAGTATTCTCTCCGTCCAAAAACAAGGCTTGCAACCCTTATCGATGCCGTAACAACACTGTAGATGAGTAATAACTCATTTTAACTCGCTTTAATTACAACTATGGGCCTTTCGAGGAGACCTTTTTTAGGCAATGAGCTTACTTGTTTCCGAATTATACATGTCGTGCGACAAAACAGTTAATATAGCTTGAATTTGTCCAAATTCCATTGAATCCAGCAATTGTCGGCTCTTCTAATTGCCACTCAGAACTTAAGAAATATGATTCTGTTGATGATTTCATCGTTCTTATAACACAAAAAAAATATCTTGCGGTGTGTTCCACGAAGGTTAATGTTACCGGTTACCAAACTAATCTGTTCTCGGTCAAGGTATCAATTTATATGCATTAATGAAAATGTGAATAAGTTGAACGTTTCAATCGATCATTTTTAACCATTCTCACGATTATTATATACTTACGTCACTCATAATAGAATTTTAAACTTCATCATCTCGTAAAACTTTGATTTCTCGTCAGAAATAAACGTGAATTACGTTATAAGGATGACTTGCGTAAAGAAACAATTACTACAATTAGTTCTAAATGCTTTTTATATATTACACTCTTACTAACGACTGGACCGCTCGTTGTAACGAGTGCTACAAATAATTATGTTAGCATTAATTTAATACTACTTATATTACATTAAATAAATTTGTCAAAGTAAATAGAAAAACATTTTTGTGGTAATTCTTCTAATTTTTATATGGCAATATTATATAGTAGTCAACAAATTTTGTTGTTGCAACCTCGTCGCGGGATTTCCCGGAAGTGTCGGACCACTTTATCGAAGCGTTGTTTACTATCGGGGTAAATACCTTGTTTGTAGATCGGCCACGTGGCTGGTGTTTTCTTTGAATGTTCTCACGGACAATAATAAGTTCTGCTAGACTGCTACTTGTTGATTGGTATCTGATGATGCTTCAGTTTGATAACGAACAATGCATAGGCGTTTTATTTTATTGTATATAATTTTGCTGTTGTGGGAAGAGATTTGCAATTTAGTTAGTTAACGGTAAATGTGTGTAGCATGGTTTGGGATTGATCCACGTGATCGAAGGACGCGGGTTCGTTTCCCGGTACGTTAAAGATGTTCGTGATTATTACAGGTTCTTGTACCGTCAAAGGATTTTTGTTTAATTTTCTTCAAATCGAAACAAATTTCGTTTTAGTTACAACTTTAAACTAAGTTTAGTATCACCCAGCCATAACGCTACGTTTTAACACACAAAACAGTGTTCGAGTTAGAGTTCTCGGGTTACAAATTGTGAAAGCTTTCGTCGGAAAGTTATTTCTACGTCTAAATTTATTGGCACGGCAGCAATGTTTTGAAAACCCTTCGCCCTGTTAGCGCGCGGCGATATTTTAAAACGGTTCGCGGCGCGCTGAAAAATGTTTCCTGCAAAGAGATTAATTGATGGCTCTTGTAGTGAAGACGGTGAAAGGTTTGTTGTAGTGAGACACAGATATGAATGTTTAAGAATATGAAAGCTAGATCTAGACTGATTTGGTTATGTAGGTTAGGTAGGGTAGTACATGGGCAAATTGAATGGACTTTATTGTACACCAAATATAAATTGTGAATTGTTAGCCAGAAGTCTAGAAAGAAAGAAAGAATAAAAAGAACTAGTATGTACCGACGAAAATTTAGTGTCATTTTCGTAATTAGAGTTTTGTATATTTTCTAAAATAATAATAGGAACGTGTAATACTACGGTCTAAAGTAACACACCTTGGTAAATCTATGTTTTGCACATACTTGCTCCGGTACCTCCATAATATTGACTTCCCGAGTAAACAAACACCTATCTATTTGAGGATTAAAGAACCCTTGTTTTTGTTGTTGATCGCCGTAGGAGCAAAATATTTACGTGCTTTACTTTGTCGCACATCATTATTTACTGCTGAACTGAATAATCACTTATATCTATTTATAGTCTTAGGTAAAATTAATTGTCGTTTGCGACTGGTGTTTTTTGTATTACTTCTATGTAGCTGTTTCTCTTAGCGACTTAGGAATTTAAAGAGTTACGAAGTTATGTGATAACTGATAAGCTACAAACTTGTCCCTTTTGCATCTATTCAAGATAGCTTTTAGCTGTTTCAAGTAGGTACAGGCACTCGTTCTGGTTTTTTATATATTAACGACCTTCAAAATGATCTAACAGACGTAATGTAAAACTTAAGCTGACGACTATAAATAAACCGTAGTTTGCTTTAGTATTATTATGTATACAGTTTATAAGTTCTTTTTCTTCTTTAAATAATATCATTAGATAGCACACAAACATGCAGCCCGCCCGATGGTAAGTGGCTACTGCAGCCCATGACATCTGTGGCCGTGGGTGGTCATAGATGCGATGCTACCCTGAGGACAAAGTTCGAACGCCTCGTTTTCTGCATATTCTGGCTATCACACCCTTATACCGAAACACAGTAGCGCGAACGCTACTATTTTCACGGCACTACCTGTGGTATGGGTCGGTACTATATAGTGCTCTATAGTGCTATCGGTATAACATCAATGCTCTTCCACCCGTCAAAATGCTTGCTTGCTTTTGTATTCTTATGTAAATCTATCTATCAATATATATAAAAGGAGAAGCTCACTGACTGATTTAATGACTGACTGACTGACTGAAATGTATATCAACGCAGGGCCTAATCTATAACAGTTAGGAACTTGAAATTTTGCACAGGGATTCCTTGCATAACGTAGGGGAGCACCAAGAAAGGATTTTTCAAAATTTACTCTCTAGGGGGGTAAAACCGGGGTGCGAAGTTAGTTTGAGAAAACGGGATTTCTTAACGAAAAGAGATTTTCTACTTTTGTGCGGACGAAGTCGCAGGGAAAAGCTAGTGGTTTATAAACTCTTTCGTTCTTATAACTCAGCTCAGATTGTTTATTTATAACAAGTAACGCCAGTATTATTAACGGCATATTTTCGCACAGCACACGTGAACACCGCGAGTGTTTTTCTCGACCGCCACGTGATAATTAACAACAAGCAAGCCGTGACAAAGATAACTAGTAATTGCGAGCGAGCGATCCACGCGTTCTCTACTTTCACCCCGGGTTTCATTCATTGAACAGCTGATTGTCGGGTTTCTACTTTTTTTGTTCTTTTTTTTTTTCTCTCATTCCACCTAACTCGCACCGGATGCGAGTCCTTCGACTCTCTTAGTTTTCGGTTATAGTTTCGTTTATGGTTCACTTTTGCAGTTTTATTTTTAGTAAAATGCGATCGGTTTTTGTTTGTGAATTATCTAACTCAGGTATTGCAATTGTAGCGTTAAATATTAGGACGAAATGCGTTTTTACCTGTGTCACCAGCTGTTGTTATTATTTTTGTCTTTGAAGTCATTAAGTGTGTCGGTGTTTGCACGAAGATGTGTATTGAAGTCCGCGACATACCAACTTATTCCTGAGTCATTAATGTTAATGCTTAGTTTACTTTATTACCTGCAGCAATTACCAATGCAGCGTCAATTGTTTTTTTTTTTATTCCACACGCTCTTTACACGCCATCGTTTTCATTAATACAATCTACTTTCGCTCTTTCGTTTATAATATTTCCTTTCTTTCTTAAAAAACGTTCTATTTCTCTGTGGGAGTTGTGCAAACCTGATTTATCTTCCGTGACTTCTTGCTTTCAGAGTAGCAATTGCTTCCTCGGCTAA
>DWFC01000171.1:0-12886 GCA_018247075.1 Hasora chromus | reverse complement strand
TTCCGAAACATCCATGTCCCGAGCGTCCCTGCGTCATCCGGAAAGTCAGCACGCCATGTCTTCTGCCGACCCGCCTCGACTATCTTATGACCTGCACTAGGGCACTGCAGCCTGACTACCCACTCAGCCACAGCAGCATCGCGTAGTTCCGCTCTGCGTAATACTACCTGACGCGGGGATGGCCTGAGGTCCCTGGAGAGCAACTCCTGGCGCCATGTGTATAATGACGCCAGTGACCGTGCGTCCAGGTCCCAAGGGAAGTTGCCAGTCAGCACACAAGCCGCTTCAGCGGAGATTGTGCGATAACCCCGTATTACCCTGATCGCTATCACCCGTTGTATTTGTCGGAGCTGGGTGATGAAATCGGAGTGCCTCCCTTATACAGCTCCAGGGCAAGGAATTGAAGGCGTTGGCGATGTCTAAGGACACCGCAACGACCACTTCACCCTGAGCAACCGCATCTTGCACCGCTCTTCACCCGCAACACGGCATCCACAGTCGAACGGCCACTGCGGAAGCCGTATTGCGTGTCCGACAGACCCGGACCTACCCAGCTCAAATGGCCTACGAGACGATACGCTCAAAGAGCTTGGCCACCTCGTCAAGTAGCACGATGGGGCGATAGGCAGAGGGAGAGTCTGCTGGACGACCAGCTTTCCTGATTAGAACTAGTCTGCCTGTTTTCCAGCTCTGTGGAATTAGGCCTTGAGTCAGACAAGCAGTAAATAGGCCCCTTATCTGAGCCTCCAGGTCGTTGGCATATACTCCACCCTTTGCGGGAACAGGGCGTTGACTACCTTATGGAGTATTGCTGGCACCAGAAGCAATCTTACGGTGACATATATACTTATAGCTTTCATAAAATCATAAGTCACATGCATACTCGTACTTCAAAATTATGTCACGTATATTGCACAAATTAACCTAGCAAAATAAACTTGTTGCACTGGAAAGGGGGTAATTTTTTTGACAGAATTGCAACACAGTTTGTATACCTAGCTTTATCTTGTATAGAGTGTTGGAGATAGGGATGGCGATTCATTCCGAGCGATGACTGCGACTTGACAATATTAGTCAGAGTATGCAGCATCCTCTGTGATTACCAATTACACTGAATTTTCTTGTGACTTTGTGGTGTGACGCTTTCGTGAAGCATCAAGCAAGGGTAAGTAGCGACAAATAAGTATACGGATTCGACAAGGTTGACATTACTCATTTTTGTGATCGTGATGAAAATGGGGAATCTTTTTTGCTATACCTATATATGTAGTTAATGTAACGTGATACTAAAAATACACAAATGCTAGTTTTGTTTTTAACAACTTGGTTTGTAATACTTTCTTTGTCATTTTGTTTAATTTAGTGAGTTAATTTAAAAGTTCAAGCAAGATGGATGTGGACGTTGCTACACTGTATTTCATGAATTTTTCATTTTATTAATATATTTTATCATTACAAAATGAAGTAAAAAGAACACAAAGAAAAAGAAGATTATCGATGATAGATGTTTTGTATTTATCTAGATGGAATCTGTAATAATCTTAAAGAAATTCTTTAAAGTTTAACCCCTCCAGGGATACAAAAAATGTAAAAATTGGGTCCTGTAGTCCCATAGGTATTTGGTCGCAATATTGCGTAATACATTGCATGTCACGATTATGTATATTTTGTACAATAAAGGCGTAATATGTCCACTTCAAAAATCCATTACAAGTAGCTCTTGTAGTATTTTGCGCAGACAGATGTGTCATGCCGAATAAGTGCATACGTTACAGCCCTTGGTTTCAGATAAGGTATTTCTATACCTCTTGTCTCGCCGGAAATAGTAGCGCTACATTTTTAACTGTAAACCGAACAATGGTTATACGATTATAATATTTATTTATTTTTATAGAAGCGCGGGAAACTGAAATTGGCGGGCGTATTTTTTAACTCAAATTTTTAATAATTAATTGATTATTGTTTTCGGATCAGGAGAGTTGTAAATAATATCTCTTATAGTTTGTATATATCTTTTTTATTAGTGGATGGTGTATATTAGTTAGTAGTTAGTTAATAGTCATTGCTGTTAGGTAAGTCACTTTTTCTCTTTTCCCAATGAACGAACCTTCAGATCCTGGGGGAATTATTCCTCCAGTTGGTTGTAATGTCACTATTTCCAATAATGAATCCAGTGTGGATACAGACGCTTCCACATCCCATTCAAATCATCGCAAGCGTCCCAAATTAAAGAAAATTTGTAAAACCTGCAACAAAAAAAGAAAAACTGGTAGTTATAATGCACAATCAAAGAATGATTGCAAATGTGATAGTGATGAGTGTAGTGTTGTCACAGTAAAAAATGCGGCAGAAACGTCTTTATTAAATAACCCTCAGCCAACTCAGGTTTTTAGACAAACCTTTTTAAACACCGATGTTTCACCATACATCATTCATGTTCAAAGACAGCAATCAGATCAGCTGCTAATGACAATGTTACATTTCATCCCGTTATGTTTGGCAAACTCCTACAAAGATATTCGATTAATAACATTTTAAATGGCAGTATTAAGAAAATAGGTAGAAATAGGATAACTCTAGCCTTCACGAACTATATTGATGCAAATTTGTTTCTTACTCATTCCAGTCTTGAGACTCATCATTTAAAAGCATTCATCCCCACATTTACCATTACACGCATGGGTTTAGTTCGAGGTGTGCCAGTTGAGTGGACACCGGAGGAAATTAAAAGTAATATGTCAGTGCCATTTGGTTGTGGAGAGATTCTTAAAATTAGGCGCCTTAATTATTAAGTTCAAATAGATGGATCCCCAGTCTGGAAACCTTTACAGACTGTAGTTTTAACTTTTGATGGCCAGGTATTACCTAAACATGTCTACATGTGCTACAATGCACTCCCAGTAGAACTTTATACTTATCCCACGATTCAATGCTATCAGTGCTGCAGATTTGGGCATACTAAAGCTCAGTGTCGGTCCAAACCACGATGCTATAAGTGTAGCAAGGATCACTCAGGTGATACCTGCAACATAGAGGATGATTGTGGGATTTGCTGTCTTTGTTCAGCAGCTCATTTTGCAATTAGTAAGTCATGCCCTGAGTTTACCAGACAAAAACAAATAAAAACATCTATGGCTCAAAATTGCATTTCTTATGCAGAAGCCTCCAAAATGCACCCACCCATACCCAAGTTATATTCAGAGATTTTGAAATCCCCTCAACAGCAATCTGTAATACAAAATTATTTTGCCACAAGGCCTAACAATAATCCTTCTCAACAACCATTCAAAAGCTCGTACAAGGTCCAACCTCGTACAAAGCTCAGAGTACGCAAGCTCGTACAAAGGTACCAAGGTCTCCCCGTAAAGTTTCAAATGGTTATGATCAAAGAGCACATCGAATGCTAATAAGTGAATATGATATGCCAAATTCTAATAATGGCTGTGTTATAAATTCAATTTCCGAAACCTCTGAAAATCAACCAACTGTTAATGACACAATTATTTCTTTATTGACTACTTTACTTCAAAACAATTGTTTTTCACCGACCAACGTTGCTTCTTTACTTGAATTATTAATGCAATAAAAAAAAAATAATAATAATGGACCAACACACCAAAATACTGCAGTGGAAATGCAAAAGTATAATTAATAAGAAAAATGATCTAATTTGTATGATCAATACTCATGACCCAATCATTATCTCCCTTACAGAGACATGGCTTTCACCAGGTATTCCTTTTAATATACCCGGTTATTCATGTATTAGGAAACATAGGGCATATGGGGGCATAGCAATCCTCGTTAAAAACTCACTTAATTTCTCATGTGTGCCCCTTTCTTCAAATAATGATATTCCACTTGTTGCAGTTTCTGTTAATAATACATGCTTCGTGTTTGCCTATGTTGCACACTCATCTACACAATTTTTTAATGAGTTTAAACAAATTTTAATTAATTTACCAAAGCCTATATTTTTGATGGCCGATATTAATTGCCACCATCGAGAATGGGGCAGTTATGTTAGACATTATAGACTGTATATGTTAGACATTATAGACTCTAGTAATTTGTGTATCTTAAAGAATGGGAAACCGACCCGTCTTTCTCATCCAAAAGAGAATATTAGTATAGTCGATCTGTCTATTTGTTCCCCCCATTTAGCGTCTGAAACATCCTGGAATACACTCCCAAGCACTTTTGGTAGTGATAATTATCCAATCCTGATTAATTTAATGTTCATACCATCCTACAATTATCAGTTGAACAAAATAATACAGTGGAATTGCCGAAGTATAGGTAGTAAAAAGCTGAACTTATATACATGATTAATAAATTAAAACCATCAGTTATAGGACTATGTGAAACATGGATGAAACCTGGGTATTTTTTTAGGATACCTGGATACAACTGTGTTAGAGATGACAGAACTGACGGTTATGGTGTATTTTCAGAATTTCAAATTCAGAAAATATGCTGTATTTTCTGAATTTGAAATTATATTGCGCCAGATTCCTAAACCTTGCTTAGTTTTAGGTGATTTTAATTGTCAACATACGGCTTGGGGAAGTGCCAAGTCTACATATTATAGGGAAAAACTTTTAGACATAATTGATAAATACAATTTATGCTTATTGAATATTGGCTTGTCCACCCGATATACTAGACCTGATGAGGGTAATAGCGTTCCAGATTTATCAATATGTTCTTCTGAACTGGCATCCTCTTTAAATTGGAAACCATTATTTTCTTCATACGGCAGTGATCACATTCCTCTATTAATTTCATTTCCCAACCCTAACATTTCTAAAAGAGAATGGATACCTCGATTTAAATATAAATTATGTGATCCGAATTGGGGTTTATTCAAATAATATAGATAAAAAAGTCCGCAACTTACCCGACATTTCTACAGGAGAACAAATTTGCTCTGAAGCACTAGCTAAAATAATCATCGAGGCTGCAGATGCAACATTCCCTGTTAAAAGACCCAGACGTGATAAAATTCCCTCTCCTCCTTGGTGGGATGAAGAATGTTCTCGGGCTGTCAAAAATAGGAAAATTGCCGAGAAAAATTATTGCATTTGCATGACCTCAGAGCACTTCGAGACCTTTTGTCAAGTATCCCAATCAACAAGAAAATTATTACAAGGCAAAAAAATTGAAGGTTGGAATCGATTCTGCGCTTCATTGTCCCCTAACGTAAGGCCTTCAATTGTTTGGCAAAACATAAAAAGATTTAGATCGGTGTTTAATACTCCTAAATTTTCCAACATATCCAGAATAGTAGCAAATAAATTTATGGTTAAATTGGCACCACCATATGTTCATGAAAAACATGAAACTTTATCCTATACACCCCTGTATGAGACTGTAAAAGAAGATGACTTAAATTTGCCTTTCTCTATGAGTGAACTTAAAGGTGTACTCTCGTATGTTAAAGATTCTTCGCCAGGCGATGACGGTATACCATATTCACTTCTGTCCAATAATAGCGATTGTCTGATTTCTTATTTTCTTAATCTAATTAATTCTGTAATGTTTTCTGGTAATATTCCCTCCTCATGGAAATCACAAACCGTAATACCTATACTAAAACCGAATTAGGCTCCATCAAATGCTTCTTCCTATCGCCCCATTGTGCTGTCAACTGTTTTGGCCAAAATAACTGAACATTTAGTGAAAAATAGATTAGAATGGTTTGTAGAAAATAAAAATCTCCTATCTACTTCAGAATATGGGTTCCGTAGGGGTAAAGGTACTTTAGACAATATCAGTATTTTGTAACAGATATTAGACTAGCCTTTTCACGATCTAAAGTACTGATTGCAGCATTTTTAGATATTAAATCAGCATATGACAATGTTTTAATTCCGATTTTAAAGAAAAAACTATTTAAACTCAATATTCCTTACTTACTCAGTAATTTCGTTATAAATATGCTGTCTGAAAGAATAATAACGTTAAATATCGACAAAAATAGCATTTCACGACATGCATGGAAAGGATTACCGCAAGGCTCAGTACTTAGTCCAATTCTTTTTAATATTTATACTTATGATTTACATAACACAGTCAATTCTGTTAATGTTCTGCAATATGCAGATGACTTACTTTTATATTCTTCTGATTCCAGCGTTCAGAATGCTTGCAATACAATGTCATATTCTCTCCAATCTTTAAAAACATGGTTAGCTCAGAATGGTCTTGATTTATCGATCACCAAAAGCAGTATAGTTCTATTTACGAGAATGCGTCAACACCCAACCATAAAAATTCCCCAACCACCATCATCCTATACCCGTAAAAAATGAAGTAAAATTTTTGGAAGTTGTTTTAGACAACAAACTAACTGGTTTGCCTCATTGTAATTATGTTGCTTCTAAATGTGAAACGAACCTCAACATTTTAAGATGTTTGTCGGGCGTTTGGTGGGGTGCTCACCCTTATTCTATGAAATTAATATACAACGCGTTATTTAGAAGCCACCTTGATTACGGAACTTTTATTTTGGAACCAGGAACCGTCGCAGGACTTAAAAAATTAGATAATATTCAGTCAAAAGCTTTAGGGATTATATCGGGTGCAATGAGGTCTAGACCTATTAATGCGTTACAGGTCGAATGTGGGGAATCTCCACTTAATTTAAGGCGACAATATTTATCAGATCGATTTTACTGTCGCTGTTTACAGTTTTCAAATCATCCTTTGCATATTAAAATTCGTGAATTAGCAAATTTTATGACATCTCGTTATTGGCTACACAAACCACAACCTTGTATTGTCAAAAGCTTCCTAAAATTCAGCAATATTGAGGAAAAAACTCACAGCTTATCATCCCTACCTTTGTTTATAAACAGTTACGACAGTTTAGTATGCCGCCCTTATATTGAACACTTTAATATTTCAAAAACTGATGTCGACCCTAATCAAGAGCTTAACTTCAATATCAATAATGACTGGCTAGGCTGGCACCATCTCTATTGCGATGCATCTAAGCATTCAGCACAGGGATGTGTTGGTGTAGGTGTGTACCATTCTTTGAAGTACCTGAAATGATATATGATGAAAAATGATAATAATAAAATAAAGTGTAATTAATAACACACAATACATAATGAATTAATCACCTATTCCATCCAACTATCCTGATCTCTCTCCTAAAAATCTGCGTTTAACCTTTTTTATATCTAAAACCGTTTGTTTCCCTGCTTTTAATTTGTCGTTGGCAGAGCGCTAAGCGCAGTTGCCAAAAAAAAAAAAAGTGTCTATGTCAACAGTCAACAATGTCATTGTCAACGTATGTCATTTACTTGTATTTTTGATTTTTGCTTTGTTCTGGTTGCCGGTAAAAATTTGAATAAAATGTGTGAAATTTTAATTAAAACTATATGAAATTAACTGAAAATGAAAAGAACTGTTAATAATTTTGAACTATTTTTATATTTTTTTGTGTGGACCTTTTCTAATTTATATTCTCTTTACAATTTGATCAATGCTCAGAGTGGTAAGTGTTCAATAAATTTAGAAAATTAAATACTAAGTTGTATATGTTTTTATGTCGTCGTCGCTTTTCATGTAATATGTTTTTATGTTGTTACAGATATCCTACAAACGGAAGATGTTCTTTCCCTTAGAGATTTGGAGCCAGGTTGGGGTTTTATATCGAGATACAAAGATGTTTCGGATATTGAATGGAGTAGCTGGAAATACTTCTTCCAAACATCTTGGTATTACTTGATAATGCAGTTTATAATATCAGAAATCATTCGAAAATTACTAATATGTTTATTGAAGTATTGGTACATTTTATCAAGTGCTATTTTTGTGATAATGCATATGGGATTTAGGCAATTTGTCATTATTTCTGCTCAGCCAATAATATATGCTATGATAATAAACTTAGGAGGCAATAAACTTAGTGTTTGGATTACAAGCCTTTTCCTGCTTCTGAGCTACAACTCACTAAAGTACAAATATTTTTTCTGGAATTTTCTGGATCATGAGGACATGCAAGATGAAGAAGTGTATCTAATTTTATTTAGTGTAGCCTGGATTGAACTAAGATGTATCAGCTACTGTATTGACTTTATAGAAAAACGAGGCACCCAGAAATACAAAAAATTATCTTGGCAAGATACCATCAACATGTTTAGCTATGTTCTATACTTGCCGATGCTCTATAACGGGCCTATAATTTTGTATGAGGAATATGAAAAAAGTTTTGATGTTAAAACTGAAAGATTAATGAAAAGACTGAAAAAATTTATATGGAATATGACTCTTTACCTTGTGTACACATTTTGCTTGGATGTTGCATTTCATTACATTTATTTTTTTGCCATGCAAAACAATATGGAGGTACTAACAGAACAATTTATATAGTGTTATGTACAAATAATATGAAATTTCATTAATGCTTTGATTTTAGCTGGTAAGGAAGCTGCCGACAATAGCATTGTGTGGTGGTGGTCTATGGATGGGGCTTGAATTTCATATGAAATATGTAATCTCATATGGTACCACATCGGCTTTTGCCAGACTTGATAATATGGAACCTCCACCAACACCTAGGTGTATAGCCAGGGTACATGTGTACTCACAGATGTGGAGACACTTTGATGTTGGTCTATATAAATTTTTAGTAAAGTGAGTAATTAAACAATGAATATTTGTAAGATCTAATATAACCCATAATAACTGTTCCTTATCCATTAGCATTATTTTGTATGTCATTGAATTTTCACATGGGAATTGAAGTAAATATAAAATAACAGTAATATTTTGCATGGAAATAATGATAGTTCCTGTTTATATCATAGTAAATTTTTAATAGTAAAATTTTATGAACAAGTTGTTAATAATATTTATATATTGTTCTATTTTTGTGTTTACAGATACATTTATAAACCTGGTTTTATCACAATATCAAGAAATAGTAAATTACCCAAGACTGCTCATAAATTGTTGGCTTCTCTTGCTACATTTGCCTTCATATTCATGTGGCATGGGACTGTATGGTACATTCTTGTTTGGTCATTTCTAAATTACTTGGGTATTGCATTGGAACATTTAGGTAAAGCTGTTTCAAGACATGAAAGATATGTGTGGTTTAAAACTAATATTTTAAAGACAAACAAAATGGAGGCTCGTTTTATTGCTATGTTATGTACACCATTGTTAGCACTATCAGCTATTTCAAATTTTTATTTGTTTGCTGGAAGTGATGTAGGTAATTTATTTTTTGAATGCTTTTCTCAACCGTCCTTTTGGAACTCAGTAATGCTAAGCATAACTTTATACTGTTGTTGCCAAGTCTCTATGGCTTTGGAAGATGTTCCTTCTAGAGGTTGTGTGACAAAATGTAATATTAAAAATGTTCAATGAAACTAGTTTTATTAACTATTGCCTTTTTTGCTGTTAAAGACTGAATAATGAAATTTAAGATTTTGAAATACGCTTTTAAAACCAAATTGTTCAAAAATAAAATGTCTGTTGTACAAAAAGTGACTTATTTTATTTTACTGCCTTTACAAAACTTAATATTATAATGCATATTTCATACACAATAAATAAAAAAATATACCATAACATAAATACTGTAAAATATATTTTTAAGAGCATTACGATAACATATTTTTAGAGCAAATTTAAGTTGTCTGAATCTTGACTGGAGTCTGTAGGTGAAGGCGACCACGATGGTGGTAGCGGCGGTGGTGGCGTCTTAGACCACTGCTGTGTTGGGGGCAGTGGCGGCGTCGAAGACCACTGCTGTGTTGGGGGTCTAGCAGTGGTATATCCAGAATATGTCTGTGTAGAATACATGTATTGATTAGTTTGTAATGGTAATGATTGATGATAATTCTGCGCTTCTTTAATGACATTCAGCAATTCAATCTTTGGCGTTGATTCTCGGGTACTTTTTTCAATTCACTGTATAATGATAAACAGAATAATTTATCGTCTTCTTTAGTTAGTCGCCCCGTTTCATTTTGTTTCTTTGCGTTTAAACTTTTTTGTAAAATATCAACTATTTGTTTATCTACAGCATTCATTTTTGTTTTTTCCTTGTGCTTTTAATATGATCTTTAGGAGGCGGCATCAAGTCTACATTATCTGTATTATATACAACTGAACCGGTTGTATCAGTTTAGTAATTGCTCTCTGTGTCGTTATTTGCTGTAGAAATCGCAAGAAATTGTACTTTTCTGTAATACACATATGGCGTGTGTTTGGAAGATCCAGATCCAGGTGGAAGCTTTTTTTGCCTCTTAAATTCCCTCATATAATTGTCCCGAATGCTTCTCCATTTTTTCATAAGTGTAGAACCTAACAATAAACAATAATCATTTTTATTTTGACAGATACTTGGCCACAGGCTGCCCCTTGGCTGATTTGCGTTATGGATACCGTCTTGGAAAATCAACAATTATAAAGATAGTGGAACGAGTTTGTAAAGTACTATGGATCAAATTGAAATGTACATCCATGCCTGAAATGACAACAGAAAAGTGGAAAGAAATAGAAGGTTTTAGGAAATACGCAAACTTTCCAAATTGTAAATACAGCCAGAACATACAGGGGTCGCTATTTTTCAATTATAAAACCTGTTTTGTATACGTTTATGTCGGATCCTACGGCAAAACCAGTGATTCTCCTATTTTTCAACATTTTGATTTTTTTAAACGGATGATGGATAATAAGTTAAATATTCCTAACCCGAAGCCCATATCAAATGTCGACAGAACACCACTGCCTCACGTTTTCGTCGGCGATGAAGCATTTGGAATTATGTCTAATGTGATGCGCCTGTATGGAGGAACACAACTCACACACACAAAAAAAGCTTTCAATTACAGATTATCAAGAGCAAGGCGCTATATCGAATGCACGTTCAGAATAATGAACAATAAATGGCGAATATTTTATAGACCAATAGATGTAAACATTAATTTCGCAGAGAATATCATCAAAGCTTGCACAGTACTACACAATTACGTTCGAATACGTGATGGTTATAGACATATATGAAGACACACTTTATCTTTCACCGTTACAATCTATTAATTTAGAAAATGTACCACGAGGCAGCTTGTCTGCTAGAACTACAAGAGAGAAATTCGCCAATTATTATGTAAACAAGGGAAAATTACATTGGCAAGACAATATGATTTAGGTGCTTAACAAATATTACATAATTATAGGAAATATTAATAAATAATTATACTCACCCAATAGTTTTTTCTTTTCTCAATTGTCTTCACAATCACTGAAAATTTCAACAATCTCCTCCCAATTCCTTTTCTTTAATATTTTGTTTTTATAATCAGGACTTTCCATGTCCCATATACCTGGAAGCTTTTGGATTTCGTCGATAAATAAGTCTGTATCGAAGTGCTCGGTCTCCATTTTGGTGAATTGCGTCCACTCTACACGAAAGCGCGCGTTCAAATGTACAACAAAATGGCGGCTCATGTATCTCGAAGCGCGCGGCTGACGTCCTCCTAACGCGCGTTTTGAATGAAAATCTCATCAGAAGCGCGCTCTTGCGTGTGTACACCTAGCTAAGAACTACAGGTTCTCAAAACGCGCGTTACCAAAGCGCGCGTTTTAAAACGCCTAATGAGTAATCGCTGTTAAACCATTTTTGTTCGTTCTTTGACATAAGACTGCAAACATCGAACTCTTATTGAGCACATAAAATAATTATATCAATTTTAGTACGATAATAAAATAAAATAGGCAATATATGACATAAAAAGGCATTTATTAATACTTAAATGGCTATTAACTGATATTTATTCGATCCTTTAAGCAATAAATATGAATGTATGTGCATTGCTTCGATAAGATCATTTGCGTCGCCAGCGATGGCTGCTGACTTGTGTATTTGGATCATTTCTTGTCTTGTAAATATATCTCTATTTAGCTGATGGGATCGCCGCGTCAGCAGGTCAAGGAATTTCTTTAACTGGAAAAGTTAAAAAAAAAATGAAAAGTTACCTTACAATGGAGTAGATTAAGATAATAATTGTAGGCGATATTAATTAATTTAACTGAAGTAATTCAAATTCAAATTATTTATTTTTATATTAGGTAAATATTAGGAATACACTTAAAGAACGTCAAGTATATGTACACGATAATCATCGGTTTTGCCCATTTTAGACTTAGGGAGTGGTAGGCTAAGAGAAAATACGGATGAATAAAACCCTCGTTCTAAATATCTGGTTAGGTAATGATAATAATTTACAGTGCGACTTTAGCACGAGAATGTACAAACACGAGACAGCTGGTCGTGCGTATCAGTATCATGCCACTGCTACCTGTTGTCAACTAATGAATGATTCCTAATAATCTATTTAGTCTAATATAATAATAAATCATACATACTTTGTTCCTGGAACTGATGCCAGAACCATTTATTGACCGCGACAGTTCTATATTCCCGAATTCATCACTAAATGTGTCCATCAGACTGTGCTTCACTAAGCTTATTACGTCATTCGCATCTTGTACGTTTGCTTCTTCTCGTAAATCGACCCGAGCTCGAGCCTAAATATGTCCGAAATATACTCTAGTATGTACTAAGCTTTTTAAAAGTTTCAGTAACTATATAAAAAAAAAACCCTGCAAAGGTGTATTTCGTCGCTTAAGCGTGAAAACCTCGTATCACCTATTTTTTTGTGAAATAATAAATATATTATTTTTATAATTTGAAAGAAAAGCTTATAAGACATGTTCCAATATTTCTAATAAACAAATGTTAAAATTTGTTTAATTATCTAAAAACATTTTAAGTAATAATTATTTTCTTCCATACAAAATTTTTCAAGAGTAGGGTTTTTTTTTGCATCTCCTGCAAAGTTTGGCAAAGTACTCATAC
>DWFC01000170.1:0-12895 GCA_018247075.1 Hasora chromus | reverse complement strand
ACATTCGATTTAATATATCACTACTCCTAGTGTCATGAGGACCAGAGCACTCACTGCTGTGATTTAGGACATACATAAGTATGGTAGATAACGTGCGCGTCATACGATGAGTAACACAAAACGCGTATCGTACCTACAAAGTTTTTGATTATGCCACTAATGTAACAATAAACCAAAAATAAAGCAACCACAAAGTTCAAAGTTAATGCAGCACTAATAATTTAAATATTACACCGTTTATACTTAAATATTGCGCGTCAATATCAATTCAACACATAATAATATCTAAAGATATAAAACTCAATGTACCTACTATAAATTCCATTTATATTACTAACTAGTGATTAATAACAGACACAACACCTACCGACTGTGTCATATGTGTCCAAGGAACAATAAACCGATTGCTACTTGCGTGTATCGGATTGGCAATCTCGTGCAGTTAAATTTAAATCGATTACAGCGCGTCTTGGCACCGTGCGGGGTGTATTTTAAATATTGACATTTAAAGTAAATATGTGACTATTTACTACAACATTGTTAAGCCAATTGTTATCAAACATTCCTCATGCAATACTAAGATAAGCCTCCACGAACATCTAAAGTAAAAGAATTCGTATAGACAGAATCTTTGAGCGTATTTCCAACTTCTAATACATAAACTAGTTGTCACGAGCGACTGTGTCTGCGTGATGAAGTTTATATGCTACTGCGTCGACTAATCGGCCTAATGGAGAGCTGCATCAAAGAGAACAGCGCAAAAACTTTCTCCAATGAAAAACACATAAACACACAAATTTTCATGTTGATCGTTTAAACTGTACCTATATAGTGAAATGATAACACATACAAATATCTATTTTTATACATTTATTTTTCTATACAAATATAGATGGCTACTCACTGTCAGTGGGCACCTCTTCGCCGCCCTTGAACCAGGTGACGACGGGCGGCGGGTTGCCGACCACCTGGCAGGTGAGCCGCACCGGGTACGTGGCCTGTACCCGCCGGTCTCGGAGGCGCATTGTGAACTGCGGGGGGTACTCCCCTTCAATACCGGCTGACCTCTCTCTGAGGAATTTATTTTTATAGGTAATTTGAAACGTGTAAACTAAGGCAATGTTTTTATTAAATAGTATTGCGATATTTGACGTAGCGATTGAAACTGAAGAACTATCTATTATACTGCGATTTCTAGAATCAAATAAATTTACTGAATCAAAATTAACCCACATTCAATTTGCGGTGATTTATAATCACTCTCGAATACATACATATTAAAAAAACCAGTTACCTTTTTAGTTTCGCGTCAGCTTCCCATACTGTTCTGTCTGTGATGACCGCCATTCTCGCATACGTAGATGCGCGACCGTGCACATTAGTGGCTTCACAGCTGTACCTGGCCTCATCTTCTAGTTGCACATTCTTAATGGTCAATCCACAATCAAATCCATTCAAGAACGTACGGACCCGATCGCCTTCTTCCTCGATTTCGTGACCATTCTTCATCCACACAATTTCGGGGATTGGTTTGCCTTTAAAACTGCAGTTCAGATTAGCAGTTTCTCCGACTAGAACTTTTAACTGTCCAGGTAGAATTTCCGTGAACTCCGGTCTGTCTCCTGCTAAACCGATGCCAATCGCGGTAGATGTTTGGACTGGTTCTCCCCAACCGTACCTATTTCGAGGTGTTACTCTAAAGTGGTATTCTTCCCCTTGTTTTAAATTAAAGGCGTCGTACGAATTGAGCGGAGTGATTCCTAGCTCCACCCAACGGGCGCCACCCTCTTTCCCGACCAGCCAACTTTCAATTTTGTAAGCTAAAACTGGAGCCGCGTCCTGTTGGCTTGGTTTCTGCCAAGCGAGGGAAATCCAGTTGTTTCCACCGTCCACTACACTCGGTTCGCCCGGGATGCGGTCGGGCACAGCTACAAAACAAATATCGTTATCGTGGCGACAATGACCTCAAATATGTTTGAAAGATTGCCAAGATACATTGAGCCAGCGCATCGTATTGCACCGGCGTCGTTTGTTAATATTACAACGTCTATTTTAACTAATGATATTCGAATCGAATTGATAAATACATAAAGATTATTAATGGCTACATTGTCGCTTACGTCTAGATAGTAATTATATTAGGAACACACGTTACAGGACAGCTATTTCGTTTTATTTAGGATATTTAGTGCATAGTGCCACAATATAGATAGCATAAAATTAGTGCTTAGTACATTTGGCAATTAAATTAAACGGTTATTTGAAAATAATAATGCTGCTTAATTTACTTATAAATAGTATTAAATACAAGCAGCTGCCTTGTTATATCAGTTGTAGATAATAAGATGAAAAATCTTTAATAAGGTATTTTATATAAAAAATGTAGATAACACGTCTGAGTCATGTTATTGTGGCGCATCGCAGTATAACAGCCAGCATACGGATAGTTTAAACTTCTTCTTCAGCGTTTCAGGAACCTATTCGTATTCTATTGACTATACACATGACTAAACTTAATAATCATTCGAAACTATATTATGTATAATTGTGTTGTATAAAAACTATGCACATACATTTATATCTACGTTCTGCTGCTGTCGGTACCGTAGCATCATCCGATGGATAAGTCCAATCCGAAATAAGGTTTTCCGAAGAAGCTCGCTGTCGTATCTGAAATTATATATACTATATAATCCTTTTATATATATCCTTATAAATGTATATTAATCGTATGTAAACATTATATTTATTACACAAACAACACACATAATAAATATACAAACCAATACTGTAACAAACGCTCTGTCACAACCATATGCGTTTCTCGCTAGGATACAATAAGTGCCCGCGTCTGTTATAACAGATCGTTTTAATGTAAACTTAACGTAGTCATCGGAAGTCATTTTGCAAACACGTTGACTGTTTGTAATATCTCGGATACCTTTCATAAAGATCACTGCAAAAAAATATTAAGTATAAGTTTTATCTAATAAATGAGCTGTGTCAGTACTGTTGATACTTTTAGTCGCGTACCCTTTGGTTTTGGTTCTCCTTGCACTCTAAAGGATATATTCACATCTTCACCAACTGAAATGTGAAGGTCTTTGTCGGGCCGTCCTACTATTATGGCTGGTTTGCCCTCCAATTCATTGGGTTGGACTACTGTTATGGCCGCATTCATATCGACGTTCCCATGACTGCTCCAAGCTCTACATGTATATAGTCCAGATTCTTTCTCCGTCACATCGCTAAGAGCTAGTGTGTATAAGCCATGTTCAACAAAAGTTCGAGCATTTCTGTATATGTCAGTTACAGAATGACCTTCACGTAACCATTCCACTCTGACTGGTGATCCCTTAATTTCTACTTGTAAACCAATAGTTCCGCCACTAGCAACTTTATAATCAGTTAAAACGTTAGTGAAATGAGGGCGCCTGGATTCTAGCGCTTGTCGATTAAAACGAGACCTCTCTATTGTTGCCAAATTTGGCCCCAACCGGCTTTCTTTACCTGTAATAAAATCATTTATACATATTTGAAAAATAAAATCAAGTCAAAGTACTTTATACTTATTTATAATTATTATTTTTTGTTATAAGAATAAGTGTATTTATAAAGCTTACCGGTGAAATTTACAACATGTGTGATCTGGTCGGACCACATAGAATTTTCAGCTTTACATGTATATTTCCCACTATCTTCTACCGTAGGTGCACTAATTGCTAATCTGCAAACTCCGTCCGCTAGATAATAAGCTTGATATCTTTCGTCGGAGCTAATTGGTCTATCATCTTTGAGCCAGGTAATGGTCGGCAAAGGTTGCCCTCGGATACGACATTCCAGGATTAATTCGTTCTCGGCAAGATGATAAGTATCTATGAAAGGAGATTTAATTTTGATTTAATGTTTCGGTTTTATAGTTACATTTGAATATAAAGTAATAAAATGTACAAGAAATGCGACTATATCTCACGATTAACCACAACGTTAACTTTAATGTATTAAGCAAACATATTTTTGTCATTCAAGAGATAGTGAAGGAGATAATTTTCTCTGAGAATTCTAGAAATTTTTGTTCCTTATATGATGTACCATATTTGAAATTCGTAATTAATTTATAATATAGTTGCTATAAAAGAACAGACGGTACAAACCTCGGATAGATCGCGTGAATGTTGGTGGGATCGGTGACGCCTCAAAACTAGGGTATACTTTCAAGTTAGCTGATGTACTAACTGATCCATATTCATTTTGTACAGTGCAACTGTACTCAGCAGAATCGCTCGGCACTGCATTAAGTACTTCCATAGTTATCAAACCGTCTACAAATTTTGTTTTGTATTTTAATTTGTTATCAAGAGTAACACCATTTTTGTACCATGTTATGGTAGGATCAGAGGATGATAAGACGCTGCAAGTGAGTTTTACTCTGGAGCCCTCAACTGCAGTTCTATCCGTAAGATATGTTGAAAACACTGGTTTTCGCCTAAGATCTCGAGATACACTCGTACGAGTTTCGAGCAGAGTACTTCTAGCTTCACTGTGGGCCTTCGACCGTTGTCTGGAATCTGGTCTTCTATCAATTGATTCTCGACCTGCGTCAGTGTGAAGTGGTGTAGGTGATCGTAATTGTGATTGATAGACAAGAGTCTGTGTTTTATATGTAATAGGAGATTTGCCTAGTGTATCTGTATCTGTCATTATACTACTACTACTATCAATTTTCTTTTCTATATATCCAGGCGGCCTTAACATTTCAAATCCGTTATTATTATTATAATTAACAAAGTAACGCTTTTCTCTTGTCTCGTATTTCGGTTCGGCTGAAGATAAGATATCTATTTCGCCAACTCGAATTTTTTCCATAGAACCATTAAATTTAGAAACACTCTTGGAAGGATCATCTGTATCAGTTTTCAGCGTTTCTTTTACTGTATTCTCAATATTGTTTTCTTTAGTCACCTCTTGGGTTTCTTTTTCCTTTAGTCGCTCAACACCTTTCTCTTTTCCAATTACTTCTTTAGATTCTTCATCAATTTTTTTTCTACTTTTCTTCTTTTCTTTATCTTTTATAATTTCTTCTTCACTCTCAGTGCGCTTTTTCACTTCAAGATTTTCTGTTTCTAATTGTATCTGTTCAGCTTCTTTTTCTATGCGCTCTTTTTCTGCTGTCTCTTCTGTTAGACGTTTCTTCTGTGCCTTCTTTTCCTTACGTTCTTGTTTAACTTTCGCCTCTTCCAAAAGTTTTTGTTCTGTTTCTTTCATCTTACGCTCCTGATCTGATTGTTCTTCTACTAATCGCTTCTGTTCTGCTTCTTTTTCTTTTCGCTCCTTTTCTGCTTTCTCTGCTTCTAATCGCTTCTTTTTTGCCTCTTTTTCCTTTCGCTCTTGTTCTGATTTCTCTTCTTCTAGACGCTTCTGCTCTGCTTCTTTTTCCTTGCGCTCCTGTTCTGCTTTCTCTTCTTCTAAGCGCTTCTGTTCTGCTTCTTTTTCCTTGCGCTTTTGTTCTGCTTTCTCTTCTTCTAAGCGCTTCTGTTCTGCTTCTTTTTCCTTGCGCTCTTGTTCCGCTTTCTGTTCTTCTAAGCGTTTCTGTTCTGATTCTTTTTCTTTGCGCTCCTGTTCGGCTTTCTCATCTACTAAGCGCTTCTGTTCTGCTTCTTTATCCTTGCGCTCCTGTTCTACTTTCTCTTCTTCTAAACGCTTCTGTTCTGTTTCTTTTTCCTTGCGCTCCTGTTCGGCTTTCTCTTCTTCTAAGCGCTTCTGTTCTGCTTCTTTTTCTTTGCGCTCTTGTTCCGCTTTCTCTTCTTCTAAGCGTTTCTGTTCTGCTTCTTTTACCTTGCGCTCCTGTTCGGCTTTCTCTTCTTCTAAGCGTTTCTGTTCTGCTTCTTTTACCTTGCGCTCCTGTTCGGCTTTCTCTTCTTCTAAGCGCTTTTGTTCTGCTTCTTTTTCCTTGCGCTCTTGTTCCGCTTTCTGTTCTTCTAAGCGTATCTGATCTGATTCTTTTTCTTTGCGCTCTTGTTCCGCTTTCTCTTCTTCTAAGCGCTTCAGTTCTACTTCTGTTTCCTTGCACTCTTGTTCCGCTTTCTGTTCTGCGTCTCTTTCCTTGCGCCCTTCATCTACTTTCTCTTCTTCAGATCGTTTATTTTCTGCTTCTTTTTCCTTGCGCTCCTGTTCCGCTTTCTCTTCTTCTAAGCGCTTCTGTAATACTTCCATTTCCTTCTGGTCTAGTTCTGCTTTATCTTCTTCTAATTGTCTCTGTTCTGTTTCTTGTTCCTGGCGCCCCTGTTCCGCTTTCTCATCTTCTAAGCGCTTCTGTTTCGCTTCTCTTTCTTTGCGCTCTTCGTCTGCCTTTTCTTCTTCTATTCCCTGCCGTTTTTCCTCTTTTTCCTTCTCCCCTTCTGTTGCCTTTTCTTCTTCTGTGGATTTCTTTTCTTTTTCTTTTTCTGTGAGTTCTTGTTCCTCTCTCTCTTCATCTAAGAACTTCTTTTCTACTTCTTTTTCCTTACTCTCTTGTTCTACTTTATCTTCTGTTAAACGTTTCTGTTCTGTTTCATTATCTTTACGCTCCTTTTCTGCTTCATCCCGTTCTAAACGTTTCTGTTCTGCCCCGTTTTCCTTCGGCTCTTCTTGCGCTTCCTCTTTTTCTACGCGCTTCTGTTCTGCTTCTATTTCAGTGCGCTTTTCTTCCACTTTCTCTTGTTCTAAACGTTTCTGTTCTTCTACACCAATACGTACCGCTTTCTCTTCTTCTAAGCGTTTCTTCTCTGCCTCTTGTTCTTTGCTATCTTTATCTGGTATCTCTTCATCTAAGCGCAGATACTCTTCTTTTTCTTCCTTGCGCTCTTGTTCCGCTTTTTCTTCTTTTAAACACTTCTGTTCCGCCCCCCTATCCTGGCGCTCTTGTTCTACTTTCTGTTCTTCAACTTTTTCTTCAAGCTCTTGTTCCGGTTTCTCTCCTTCTAAGGGTTTTTGGTCCACTTCTTTTAACTCACGTTCCTGTTCAACTTCCTGTTCTTGCAAGCGCTTTTCTACTGCCTCCTTTTCTTTGTGCTCCTTTTCCACTGTTTCTTCTTCTAGGTTTTTCAATTCCGTTTCTTTTTTCTGATACTCTTGTTCTACTTGTTGGTCTTCTGAATGTGTTTTTGCCACTTCTTTTTCTTTGCGCTCCTGTTCAGATTTCTCTTTTTCTAAGCGTTTCTTATCCAGTTCTTTGTCTTGTAGCTCTGGCTTAGCTTCTTCTTCTACTAAGCCTGTCTGCCCTATTTCTTTTTCTATGCGTTCATGTTCAGTTTCATCCTCTTGTATGTCCACGATTTCCGCCTCTTTCATAATGAGCTCTTGATCTACTGTCTCGTCTTCAGAGTATATTTTCTCCTCCTTATTTTGCTCTTGTTCAGTTTTCTTCTCTGCACTCTCTTCTTTAGCTTGCTTCTCTTCTTGGCTAATATCTACTAATTCTTTCTCAACCCGATCTTCTTCAACTTTGTCCTTACCTTGTTTTATCTCTTTAATATCTTTTTCCTTAGGCTCTAATTGAACTTCTTCGATAGTTTTAATTTCTTTAGCGTCTTTTTCATATTGCTCTTCAGCCTTACTTATCTCAGTTTCTTTTTCCTCTTCGTGCTCCTGTTCAGATTGTTCTTGAGTTTCCTCGTCCTTATGCTCTTTTTCAATTTGGATTATATCTTGAGTACCCTTCTCTTTAAGCGTAATATCTTCTTGTTCTTCAGCCTGAATTATTTTTTTGTGTTCTCCATCTTCTTTTACTAAAATTACCTTCTCTGTGGGTTCTTTTTCAGATTTATCCTTAGCTTTTATTTTTTCTGCTTGTTTATCAATTTGTTCCTCAATGTGACTTGTAGTTGGAAATTCTTCCTCTTTGTGCTCCTTTTTAGCTTCCTCTTCCACGTCTATATCTTTGGGCTCTTCCTTAGCTTGCACCTCAGTTTCCTGACTGATTTCTGCAAATTCTTCTTGTTTGGCTTTAATATCTAAGATACGTCCTTCTTCGTCTTTAGAATGACCTTCAACTGCTTCCTGTTCTTCTGAGAAAGTTTCACTACCTTGCTCTGGAGACTTCTCTAAGTCTTGTTGAGATAAATTTTCTGAGACTTCAACTACCTCAGGTTGAATTGAAGTTTGCGTATCATCTAGGGTTTCAATAATTTGCGAAACAGCAATAGATTTGCCCTCTTCGATTTCAGCAGTTGCAATTTCTTGTGTCTCCTCGTAAGAAATTAAGAATTCTGGAACATTTTCATCTACAACTTCTAAATCTAAATCTTTTGATTCATGCGAAACTATTGTTTCTTTATCTGAGACCGCAAGTTTGAGCTGTTCAGTTTCTTGATGAGACACGTCTTCCTTGATTACGTGTTCACTTGGGGTATGTTGAGCGTGTTTCCTAATATTATCTGTTAGATTAAATATTTGTTCTGATAATGTTTTAAATATTGGTATTTTTTCCTTGACTTCTAGAGTTGATCGTTGCTGAATACTATCGATATTTTCTTGTACACATAATAGTATTGTGTTCACTTGCTCAATCATTTCTTGATGTGATTCCATAACATTCGGAAGGCATATATCTTTTAAATTATTATTGAGTTTTTCAAGTATGATTTTAGTAAATGCAGCGTCACTTGGTAATCTAGCAGTTTTATCAAAATTAACATAAAATTTAATATCTTCGAAATGATTCAGTACTTGTCGTAATACTTTACCAAACTTTTTCCAATTGGGCTTATTATCACATTCGGATAATACAGCAACATTTTTTATAGAACGCAATAATTTTTCAGAGGGTTTCCCATAATTGTCATAGAGATATTTTTTCTGTATACTTGTTATTGCACCTCTCATATTTGAAATGTTTTCATAAACTGTATGTACAGCAACAACAAGGGTATCCTTAACATCTGCTTTACAAACTGCTGTTTCGATATCCCTTTCCAAAGAAAATATTTGTTCTTCCATTAGATCTAGGGTCTGAATTACATCAACACCATTGTTAATTAAAATATCTGCATCGCCCCCGAACCTCGACCAAAGAGATTTCAAAGAATCTCGTAAAAAGTTCAGCTTTGTAATAACGTTTGTCATCTGGACGCCAACGTCAGCTTTAGAAGCTTCATCAAGTAATTTTATTGTTTGTTCAGTCTCATCAGAACATTTTTGTAACATGGTATTAACTGACTCTCCTTCTGATGGTGGTTTAATAATATGATCTTTAATATCACTCATACTGTTAACCAACAACTGCAAAGTGGCACAGGCCTCTTTTAAGATCTCTGGGGCGCTATTTTCATCTATTTGAAGCTGAACACTTCTCACGCTGCACTCTAGATCTTCTAGAGTTTCATTGAGAGTGTCGTCTACGTGACTGTCAAAATCACATTTTAATTTAATAATTACTGTTTGTACTTCATCAAGTATATTTCGTAATGATTCTGTTTCTTCAGTTGTTTTATCACTTGCCAATAAATCAACTTGGTTATTAACTTCAGTTAATAAAATTCCTAGTTGTCTTATAGAATCAGTTTCTTCTGTAAGAATTTGCTGACCTGGAAATGAAATGATTAAACTTTACTGACCAAAAATTAATAATGTGAAATGTAAAACTATACATTGTAGCTTACACTGACACAGGTTATCCTTCTACTTTTTAAATGAAAAAAAATATGTTTAATAAAAAATATGTATTTATAATATATTGTGCCCTTATCCAGAAACGAATCTTAGAATTTTAATTTTGCAACCTTAGAGAAAAAAATTCCTACACTTTATGTTCTTACAACTTTTTCGTAAAATCAATAGTTTCTGGGTACCAGCGCCGCAAAGCGTGTATATGTAAATGATAATTTAAACCGCGTTTTCGCTGAATAACTCGTTATCACACCACGCAAGTGGCATTTTTTAACATGGTTTCCTTGGTACGCCTTATCTACATCCATAACTCTGAAATATAGCGCAATGTTCTTCGTTTGAATGTTTTGATGGATGGGCTCCATCCAAAAGACGATACATTCCCTTATACTTATCAAGGTAACTAACTGTTATAGCTACCTTAATACCTACAATGCATTGTATATTTCTCGTAAAGTATATTTCTCGACAAACATGTGTTACTATATATAAATGATAGTTTGATATATTTACTAAACCTTGAAGTAGTATGGAAACGAGTTATTTAGCGAAAACGCGTCTTAAATTACTGTAACAACAACTAATAGTTGTAACAACTTAAATACAAATATGTACGACATTTTTTTCTTAACTTATTTTATATTACATGTTTTCATCGTAGAAAGCGTCAAAAAAAAGATATTGTCGAAAAACTGCTGGAAGACGCAATTTTTCAATATAGCGGCTCGAGCGGCAACCATATGAGGTGGCAAAGTTAAAATTCGATAAGAGCACATCAAATGTATAAAACGTACCCGTTTTCAAAACTCCCGGAAAGCTTTCAAGTAAAACTACCAAATTACTGGGGTATTACGAATATTTAGATTTATATTACTATTATTATCAATATTAGAAGGTTAACGAGTAAAGCGGTTTTATTCAACATAATGTGTTTGTTTGTTTATGTGTATATATTTATAAATAGACAAATTACCCGTTAGTTTTTCTGAGTCAATTTTATCAGCCAAACTTTCCTCTGCATCCTTATATTCAAGTTCCTGAGAAACAGCCGCTTGCGTTATTACCCCTTCGATCAAACTGCTCTCAATGTGAGTTGAGATGCTGCTGTCCTCTGTCATCAACTTTTGTATATCAACGGGTTGCACCTCCTCAACTGGGATACTTTCGTGTGTTTCCGTCGGAGTAATTTGTGGTATAAGAGATACAGGTCCTTTTTCTTCTGTTTGGTATTTTAAATTTTCTTCCATCTGTTCGTCAAGAAGTTGATCAGAAATTCGGTATAAAACAGCACCTTTTCTTTGACCGGCGTTCACAATTTCAACGAGATCATTATGAAGATTTTGTATAACTTCAGTGACACGTTGAAGTTGTTCTTCGCCGACTGATGGCTTAAGATCTTCGGCGCTTTGAACTGCCAATACATGTAAAATTTCCAATGCTTCATGTAATTGTGAAACACACTCCCTTTGCTCCAAAAGATTTTCATTTTCTAGAACCGCCGCAGCTTCCAAATCTTGCGAAACTTCTAAAACAACAAGGCTATCGTGTAGTTCTTTCGCTACATTTACTGATCTTTCTAGTTCCTTAATATCAGTTATTGCTGTTAATTGAGTGACAATTTGAGATACATCTTCAGATATGTATTCTTCGATATGATGTTCAAGTATACCTGTGAAAGATTGGTATTAATTAGTTATTTAAAAAAAACTAATGTCATCGACACGTATGTATTTATACTAAGTGCTAGTATACAATACAAAATGTTTATTGCATCGAATTGAATTAAAATGCTGAATAATGTTGAATGCCATAATATTATAAAATTGTAAAAGTGCCGTGTCTCTACATTGACAATATTAAAACAAAAACAAGTGGGTTTTGTTAAGGGGTCGTATCTGAATCTAAAAATATGTTTTTTGAAATATTCACGTAAAATCTACTGGACCGATTTTGATGCGGTTTTCGCTAGTTAGCTTATGGTTCAACTTAAAACTGATGTACTTTTTATCCCGAATTTCCATTTAATTTAGACAGGAGGTGGGCCCGTATGTTTTCTACGCGGGTAAAACTGCGGGGTACAGTCTAGTTGTAAATGTAATTTACCAGTAAAGGCAATAGATGTAGCATGTCAATGTCATGTAAAAGATAACGAGATATTTACCAATTGACGGTCCTTTTTTGATTGCTGATGCATCCTCTTCAGCAACCTTTGGTGTTAGTTGCTTTTCCTCTGTTAGATGTTTAACATCTTCAGTTATTTCAGGCCTTGATATGTCTTTAAATGAACTTTCCTCAGTTTCAACTGTCTGTAAAGTATCATCTGCGACATGAACAGCCGGAACTATTGTATCTGTGGCTTGGAATTCCTCTAAGACCTCAGTAACCTGAAGTTCGGTCAAGCTTTCTTTTTCAGATTCAATTATATTTAGATTAGCCAATTTAGTTTGTTCTTCCGTTTCAAACATTTTACCTTCTTCGGCAGATTCACTTACGATACCTTCCTCAACAGTAGGTTTTACTGTCTGTTGTTCTATACTTTTAGTTTCAGCAATACCTTTAGATGGAGCTTCTACTGCGACTTGGATACCGGTAATTGCCGTCAAATCAGCCTGTAATAATGCAACTACTTTGAGTATATGTTGTCGTTTATCTTCGTCGAATGTTGGAGCCAATTCCATCACATTGTCGAGTGCTTGTACTTCAAGTGTTGACAAGGCATTTAGTAATCTGTGCATTAAAACTTCCTGTTCGGTGCCGATTGCATAATGAACATCACTTTCTGTTTGAATTTTAGATGTATCTTCAATACTATGGTACAATTCTCGAGCAATATTAGCTGTTTCAAGTAAATCATCCACTTTGATAATCGCCGATACTTCCTCAATGATTTCAATAATTTCAATATATTGCTCAATGTGCTTGAAAAGAGCTTCAGTTTTTTCTGAAATAAATGAATATATTTTTTTATTATTTTTCCTATTCGATTGCCTTTAAATAATTTGAACTTTTTTTGTTGCAAAGAAATCGTAAGTGTCAAAAGGTTTTGTATATAAAGTACTTTTATATTTAAAAGTACCATGATTTTAGTATACTCGTAAATACAATATATTATACTACTTCAATAGAGCTTTTTCTATACCATTACAAAATTGTTAAAGTGCTGTGTCGATACATTGAAGATATTAAAAAAAGTGGGTTTTGTCAGGGGCGCGTTTCTGAATGTTAAAATATATTTTTTGAAATTTTTGTC
>DWFC01000169.1:0-12906 GCA_018247075.1 Hasora chromus | reverse complement strand
TAAGTTTATCGGTTCCGACGAGTTCGATTCCGAAAAACGATTTCGAATCGGTTCGGTTTAAATGGTAAGCTGAGATTAATTATTCTGTTTTTGTGGTTGTTGTAGAATGACAAAGAATATGTATTCCGCCTGATGGTAAGTGGCACCTAATAATAAGTAATAACTCATCACTGATAAGTCACAAACGGGAAACCAATAGGAATATAATTAATATTATCTCATTTTATATAATAGGAATTAAACAAACATTTTTTTTTTTAAGAATCTTCTTTTGTAGAGAGTAGTTATAACGTAGTTAACATATCATTGTGGTAAAAGCTATGTTGCTTGATTGACGTCTGTTCCCAATAGAGACTATTGGTTTATACTTTAAAGCGCCCTGCCCCGGCTTCGCACGGGAAAAATGTATAGCCTATGTTACTCAGGAAAAATGTAGTAATCCAATAGTGAAAGAATGATCGAAGTCCGTCCAGTACTTTTTAAAAACAAACACACATACATACATTCAACATACATACGTACAAATCTTTCCTCTTTATAATATAAGTATAGATATGATTCACAGTACGAAAAAATAACTGTTAAAACACAAAGTGGAAAAAAAAGTATTAAAGTATATTTTGACACTACTAAAATATATTCCTAAAAGGATAATTCCGATTCGTTTAAAATAATCTCGCTTAAAGCGAGAGAGCTTTCGGTACAGCACCGTGAGCTGTTGTCATAAGCGAATAATTTGCGGCTCGGTCCACACCCGCCGACTCTAATTGGGCACGTGATCTTAACATGTTAATTGTGCGTGTAATGAGGTATACACGTCCATCTCCTGGATTGCTGTGCTTTATGTAGGCAGATTGGTTAGTATGTGTTGGGAGTAGCTGTACATTTATCTATATTAATATAAAATTGTAAAAGTGCCGTGTCTGTACATTGAAGATATTAAAAAGAATGGGTTTTGTTAGGAGGGCGTACCTAAGTGTAAAAATATATGTTTTTTAATTTTTTGTCTTTTTGTCGGTTTGTGTGTTTTGTTCGAGCATCACGTAAAATCGACTGGATCGATTTTGACGCGGTTTTCGCTATTTGGAAGCTTATGGTTAATTTAAAAACTGGTAAACTTTTTATCCCGAATTTCTTTTCTACGCAGGTAAACTGCGGGGCACAGTCAGTTAATCAATAAATGTACATGGTCCGATGTAAATATTATTGAAATTCTGGCTCCAACGTTTGACAGTTTAATTAAGCATGTACTAAGCCTGATACGAGGGTCTAACGCAAAATCAGAGTCCAATCAATCCTGCCCTTAATTATGGCCCCTTAAAGGAAAATGTACACTCCTGCAGCTTACACAAAACTGAATTTGTTTAGTAGTCAGCGTTGATACGACCTTTCGAGTCAGCGTTTAAATAACTCACTAGGATATGTTAAAATGAACTATGTAGCAATAGTAATAAGTTACGTTTCAGACTAACAGTAATAATTAGTGAAAACATTACTATATGCATGGGTAGGTGCGAAAGCGTCCGTTGTCAGTACTGAGTACAGACATGTCAATGGATGTTAGTTGATGAATTACCAGGAATTACCCGCTGTACGAAAACATAATCGTTGCATCACGTATGACGGACATTTAATTAAAATAGGAAGTAATTGTATGTGGTGTTACCTTAATGAATAGATTCCGATGACAATATAGACAGAACGGGCAATATTGTTCAATTAATTAAATACGTACATCACAACGCAATCATGGAAAATTTAATTTACAAAATGGGTTTTGGATTATAGTTACATTAAATACATCATTTGTGATAATGTCGGGTAATTGCTTCGTGATTAATCAAATTCATGTTTACTTTGTAAGTACATAACAATCAATATAAATATATTCCACAATTAAGTCTCATTTTATTAATAGACAATGTTTTATGAATACAGATTTCTCTCGAGTCCCACATGGTATAAGTTTCTGCGCGTTACATTTCAGCCACACAGTAAGGATAGCAGCTGTCATGGCAGTAACTTATTCCTTCGCAGAAAGCTATAATTTTACCTCGTGACTGGTCTCCGTTTAAGATTTTCCATTGTATCTTGTATGGAAATTAAATCTTGAACGGCCGCCAGTTTAGATAAATATTTATAAGAATAACAGTAAAATTGTGATGCAGCCAACATTTATGCGCCGCCAGTAATGTATGACATGTCAGAATATGTCCCACTTAAGGGTACATTTGCAGCACAGCTTTCTTAGAGATGATATTTTTTTTCGTCGATTGTTTTCTTGCCTCATAAGATATAATACTTTATATTTTTTACTTACTGAGTTAAATTAAACAAAATTATAGCTGCATTTTTCATAAAAACTATTAATTATAAAATATATATAAAAATAAATCATTCGTGACATACCAGTACATACTTAGAAGCATAGAAAAAGGTTAATATTGACACTTATTATCAGTTGCCTTAACCATGTCACATAGACAGTCCAGTTAATTTTTTTTTGTATTTACCGTTTCTCCCCTCTTTCTTTTTGTCTTACTTACTAATAATGTTATCGCATCAATCAAATTAGCGGCACCGGTAACAAATTTATAACAACCGAAATCTTCCCTAACAAGAATTGACAACCGACTCCTCGAGGTATTTGGGAAATAGCTTCAAGAGAGAGAAAAAAGGACGGCTATTTCTACATTAAATGTGATAGAGGGAGATGAAGAAAATCCTCCATTACAACCTGCAAAGCTTCTCCATTGATCACAGTAACGCGCAAAGCCTTTAAAAAATCCAGCAATTTATTTAGTTGGTAACAACAGCTTACTTGGCCGGATTGTCTAGAGAATAAAACTTTTGTTTATTCGCAATATGTCGATTTGTTTCACAATATTGTTGCAATTTCTGTTCTATTAATAATTTCTGTTAATTAAATCTATATCTATACCTACTTATATTATATTAAGGAAAGATTTGTATGTATGTATGTATGTACTTATGTATGTTACGAATAAACTAAAAACTGATGGACGGATTTCGATAATTCTTTCACCATTAGAATAAGTCATTATCCCTAAATAATACTGGCTAATTTTTTTCTTAAAATTTTCACAATTTTCCATAACTTTAATAATGTTTACAAGGTACGAAAAAAATGACCATAACATGTCTTTTATTGCATGCGCTTCTGTTCTACAATATTAAATAACATATGAATATCTATTAAAAACGTCGCGGTACCGTATTTCCAACTATTGATTTCGATTATCCTTTCACTATTAGAATGCTACAATTTTCTTGAGTAATGTTGGCTATATTTTGTTTTACTAAAAATGTTTAAAAAAGATATCCCGTGCGAATCCGGGACGGGCGCTAGTAACAAATAACGTAATAACAATATTTTTATGTCAAGCTTACACATTTTTTTTTTCTTTTGTTTTAAAGTTCCTAATACTGACTTACATTAAATGTAATTATTACATTATTATATGTTCTTCGTACATTAAAATTCATTTGTAAGTATCTTAAACTTATCATCTATTACTACAAACTTTCTAAGAAAAATCTAAAATAGTTTAGCCTAAATGAAAGTAAAATAAGCGTAGAATAGCATTTAACGAAGATTACGCCTCACGTTTATCTATTGCTTTTAAGTAGTTCCAAGTGGACATTATCAGGAGGCCGATGATGTTTATTCGCATAAGAGGATTGCTTAGTGTTGGTCCATGGTGGGGCTACAATCCACTTACACTTGTCCTCTCACGGCGGGATTCAATTTGTACTTTACTTGTATTTACATGTATTGTCTCATCGTCATCAAAGAGAAAGGAATTCATTTTAATACATTTTATATCACGGTGATAAATTGCTTGCAAGTTTCATTGCTGATTTTGTAAACTTTAATAATGATTTAATAATCACTGTTGTTCTTTATTGTTATCCATTTGTAATGACGGGTGGTAGAACTTTCATGTTCGACTGGGTCGGTGCCACCGAGTACACACCTAGTTGTGCCGTGAAATAGTAGTGTTCGCGCTACTGTGTTTCAGTGTAAGGGTGTGATAGCCAGAATATGCAGAATACGAGGCGTTCGATCTTTGTTCCTGAGAGATCGGACTGTATCTACGATCAACTCACGACCGCAGTATATTTGTATTTGTATTTGTCATGGGCTGCAGTAGTCACTGACTATCAGGTGGACTGCATGCTCGTGTCCTACCTGATCACATAAGAAAAAAAATAAACAATTATAAATCTAAGTAATATAACGACGACAGATAATAATTATCAATTCACATAAAAGCTATGTTTAATTAAATTACGATGTCAAAAATTTTAAACTTTGAGCATATTCTCAATAGAGAAATGACGGTGTGAATTTCAGAGTGATTTACTTGGAATAAGTTGGAAAGTTTCAAATATTCTCTCGCTCAGTTACACAATAAAGTTGAGAACTCTCATTAGCCTTAAAATTTATAAACATAGATCAACTTTTTGGGGACGTAACGACTGCTCGCCGTAATTAATTACCTTAATGGGGATAGATGTAGTCCAAAAAGTTGTGAACTTTTTTGATTTTTTTAATCAGGTGCTAATAATATCTAGTATTAAGATTTGAATATGTAACTGAGTATGTAAATATGTTTTTATTATTCTTAGAATTATGAGTTATAAAAGGAATTATTAGATAAAAATTATATAACTTTTCAAATTAAATAATTAAGTTATTTCTTTTTGTAAAAATATGAACAAGAAATCTGTATATTACAATGAGTTTAGTAATTTTAAAGACAAAAAAATCCTATAAAATGGACTATTACACGATTTGAAAAATTAAGGATATCTACCCGTAATCCTCATAAATACAACGATTTATTCTGAGAAAATGGCTCACGTGACAACCGACTGTGATTCTGTAAGATCTCCGTTTGCTACGAGCACTAAGAAGCGAGTAAGGTCAGTGCTTACTGACACTGACAAATTACTCTATATCTATAGATGACATTAGGTTAGTTGATGACGTATATATTAGTATTTATTATATAGACTTGCTTGCGTACGGTTTCCTGATCCGGAATTCAGATTCGGTTTTTTCTTATAGCAATCGGATTCCGGAAACCTGAATGCTCTTTTTACATACAAAATCTTCAACAAAGCGCAAAAGTTCCTTATTTTTTCCGAACGGAAAAATCCTTACGTTCTTTCGTACTGTTAGTATAGAATTCCTAATAAGAAAAAACGGACGTTTGCTTTAGTCTCACGGAATTCCGTATCTGAATTCCCGATCAGGAACCCAAATCAGGAAATCGTACGTTTGCGGCAAGCCTTAAAGTTGTTCCTTACACGATATAAATGATTTTGCAATTATAATAATATAAATAAGTAGTAATATTTATGTAATAACAAACGAAGCCTTGTACCTAAAGATGACATGTAACATTTATAGCATTTGTTTGAAGAAAAAGTGAAAAACCTGGTTTTCGTGCACATTATCGCGCTGCGCGATGTAAGATCTCGGCACGATTCACGACACCTGTAAAATGAAAAGCAAATGTGGAGCACGTCATATAATTAGGAGTATTTACCTTAGTCATGCGACAATTTCATCAATCTTTGCGGGTAAAGAAACTACAAACTTATATTGAGCTCTCCATACCTTCACAAAGGCTGTGATATTCTCGCTCGTCATATGAAAGGGGTAGATTAACGAACTCGCGAAGTGCCTCAATAAATTGGCTAAGTAATAGTCGTTGTTCAAGGACCTTTGAGTAGAACAGCTAACTTAGTGCCGAGGTATTTTGAGAGCTATGTGTTCATGAATAGTTCGAAATTAACAAATCACGAAGCCGATCCTTACTTAGCGACAGACTTTATTTTTGGGATAAGGTGTCGTTAGTGGGAAAGGCTTCGTCAACTATAAACATTTTTGGATGAGCATTTTTGTAATTATTTATGTATATATCAGTATTTTTGGTTAAAGAATATGTTTTTTAATCATAGAAGCAAGCTTTAATAAAATTATCACACGCATACTCTCTAATGAAATGTGCTAGTTTAAATCTATTCTACGAGTACATCGAACAAAGATTTTTTAAATTTTGTTTAATATGTTTATACTATTGAAATAATTCGCGATTTTAATACAAGCAAATTCTGAGTTTTTGCCTTAAAAGCGGTTCTATGAGAGTTTTCATACATTCACAGTAATAAGAATGTCGAGTAAATTATGCCCGTGTTATATTCTTTTTGTGCGTCGACTTTTAGTAGCGCAATGGAAAGCGACGCTACTAAGAGCGACATTAATTCCTAGAAACTTGTTAGTTCTGCCTCGATGCAGCTTACAGCCGCTCTTTGGATTTAAATATCAACAAAATAGTATAAAGAGCATGCAACGCATTTAATTTCTCTCACCCCAAACGTGGAAGTGCATGCAAAGATTTATAAAGCTTGTTAACTTGTCTACGCATGTATGCAAAACATTTTTTTGTGATGTTGTATTGCGTACTCTGTACAAATTAATTTCTTAATACTTAGAGCACTAATTTTTATTTTTTTCTTAATTGATTATGTCCTTATAATTTACTTTTACATTATTGTAGTCATTTACATTCACTTCTATTGTCGCTTCAGATAAATATAGTGTTAGATTGAGAAAGTATCCAAGTACATCGTTTTTTCAAGTAGGTGCCGAATGATGCATGCAAGGAACAAAGGCGGAGTAATTTCTGTTTATGTATATTTGTGTGAATCCATTTCTTTCTAGATGGAAGAAATCATGAGCTTATAATTAATTTTAAGTATTATAATATTGAATTGTATGAATGTATTTTATATTTAATGTAGAATATTTCTAATAAAACAGGGTTTGAAAAATACAAAAGCGTTAATATCTTTCATTCTATGATCCGACTTGAGTCAGGGGCGGGCGAACATTGAATCGTGTAAGTTAATTTGTTACCTCGTTGAAAAATGTATAAGCATTACAGAATGGCATTCCATAACTTACTTTTATAAAAAATCTGCTTTCCCCACGTTATCCAAGCAGCCATCAAAATTTAATTTCGTAGAAAGCGTACTCCCTGAGTAATGTATGCCGAATGCGAATGCGAGGTTGCTCGACGCCGACGCTGACGCCACCGCCGACGCCGCCGTCGCCGCTCAGGACTGTCCCGGCTCCGGCTGGCCTCGTATGTCGCCCGTACTTTTCATACTAGCATTTAGTACATCCTGCGGCTTTGTTCGTACAGTAAAAAACAATAAATAAAGTCGACACAAAGTCAGATTTTAATACTTTTAAAATTGAATGGAAGATAACGTTGATAAAACAATCCCCTAAAATTTTCAATACTTTTCGTATCGTGGTCAATTCATAAATGAATAAAATAAAACTTGCATATTAAAAATATTATTTTTTGATAATAGATATTTTTACAAAAAACCTCAAACATTCACGTTTTATATGTATACTTAGAAAAGTAGCGACATTAACTAGAAATTATTACAGCGACAGAGCTCTTTCTTTCCCTAAATAATGTTTTAGTGAAATTCCACATATTTAAGCTTCCTCATCGAGCTCGTTAAAATGTCTTGCACATCAAATGATTAACCGATTCTGTAATGCCCTGGATTGACAATTACTTAGCCTTACCCGTGCTTTATCAGCTTAGCTTAAATATCTTGAGTATCTAATGGCTATTAGACATGATGGCGCCCAACTATTAAACCGGACGTAGTTTAGGAAAACCAATATCGAAGACAATATAATTATAATAATAGTACATTTTGGTATAAGTTCATAATCTATACCCCATCATAACATGTTTTATTGTTACGATCCCGTAGTTTGTATATTGGCCGTATACATTTAGCTGTTAACGGAATTACGTACTCAGTTCAATTTGTGAGTGAGCGTATAAAGACAAGCCGACTAGCATTTAATAATGCATATTCCTAAGTCCCTCTTCCTAGGACTCTCGAGGGTCATTAGCAGATGCACTCGAGGCAGATACTTAAGACATTATCAGAGATCTGCTTCTCGTGCTACTCGTAGGAGCATCTTGAAATAGCGTAGATTGAAATTCCCGCCCGCTAATCGATACTAATTCGCAGTACGTTTTGCTACTTAGAGCGCTGGAGGTGGGGAGGATGCGCAGGAGGGGGAAACGATTTATGGTGGCATTAGATTCGCATTTGTAGCGCAGCGCAAGTCTGCCGAGAGCGGACGCGCTCAACACAGAGCTGTTTGCCTAATCCTGGAATGGAACCAAATTTATTATTTTATACTACCCCGCTATCAGTTTAAAACGACTTAGCCCCGTAAATAAGCAGCACGCCGCTAAGCGAGTACAGCACGCTCCGCCATTTTTATTCAACTACTTTTAAACTAAAGGAGTGTAAGAAATGAAAAAAGTCCATTTCTTAGGGTATGTGTGATATACTATAGTTTTCTTAGATACTCTTAAGCTAAAGCGATATTTCTGAAAATCTACACTCACAGAGAATATATCTCTTAAACCAAATTTTATTTCTCATTTACTTAACAATAGAATACCATATCAAAATCCTTTCAATGAGCTATTAAACTTTTCCAAAGGTACCTGACCTAATTTTAAAAATGCGTGATTTACCTGTTGTCAAACATTTTTAAAATAAGTTTTATAACTATGAAACTGATTGTTTTGCTCGATTCCATTGTTTTAGTTTTGCATTTATATAAAAATTGTAAAAGCGCTTGGAAGTTATAAATATTTGATATTAAGTCCATCTGTAATTACAAAATATTATTCATTGTTAACACCGTAGTAAATCGTTTACCTGCTAAGTTATGTCACCGGTACTAGGAAAATATTCATTGTCAGCAATAGCATTTATTTATTGTCTTTTTTTATTATTTACATTACAATGAATATGTTATGAAGTGACAAAAGCATCAACGTGACATTTTTGTAAGAAATGGTAAATATTTTAGAATTACTGATAAGAATTAGTGGATTCGTCGACAACCTTAAAAAAGTACAAGTGAAACATAAAAAAGCTCTGCTCCTTTACCTAACACACTAATATTTGCCAACAAATTATCAAAGGTCTTATTTTATTATTCATTAATTGATTAAAGGGTTTGTTTCTTTAACTTGATTATTTGATGTACATATAATTCATATATATGTACTAAAATAATTAATTTTACGAAAAATATTGCGAAGTATTCTCTAATTTTAAGATGGTTCTTAACAGACAAAACAAAGTTACTTTAAAAAGTCTGCACAAGGAACTGGTAAACATAGGTATATGGTGGCTACGAGTATCTATAATAGACGCGGACGCCTGGTATTCTGCATATGCTGGCTATCACACCGAAACACAATAGTCCAAACACTTATATTTCACGGAACAACTAGGTGTGACGCAAATACCGACATAGTCGAATAAAAAAAGTTTTTCTACCATCGGTTACATTATTACTCTGAAGTATGTAAAATGTATTTTTGTCTAAAAATCTGAGGATAACTATATTACCAGTTACCAAGGAGAAGGTGCAAACGATGATTTTAATAAACCTTGAGGAAAGTCGTTACTCTTTAAAAAATTTAATAATCTTTATTACATTGCGTTGCCCTAAGATATTAACAAGACTTAATGAATAAGAATAATGCGCAGTATGTTATTAAAATACGAAACATGGAGTCAGCTTCCTGCGACTTTCTTTCGGTGATTCCTTTCTTATATTTGCGTTAATTGATCTCTGATGTATTATCCGTTTCTGAGAATAAATTGCCATATCTAAAAAATCCTTTGCAATTATTGCTGTTACCATTTGGTAACAGAAGACAGCTGTTATTTTTCTTTATAATACACAGTATGAGTCTTCTTAATAGGCTTATTGAAGGAAAAAAAGAGGAATAGAAAAAAACATTCTAATTTAAGTTAAGGAATCGTCACTTACAAAAGCTTATTAACTAACGTTACTTATTGTTATTTGATAGCGGTAATGTTATCTTAATGTTAGTGATATCAACATTGTTATGTTGTTTTTTTTTATTGTCTATGATTGTTTTAATTTAACTGCTTCGACTTCACTTCGGCAGTCGTTACCTACGGGTGTTTGTTGTATTGACTGGCTTTGACTTAAAGATCTAGTTTCTTTGTTGCTCGATATTTGTTACACGGATTTCTTATACGTTTGAATTGCGTTTATGGTTTGTGACCATCTTTATATTGTCAAAGAGAATGTCTTTACGTAGATCAAATTACAAATTGTCAATGCCCATGCTTTGTGCTATAGTCAGTCAATTAGCGTGCGTGTGTGTAGCCGGATAATAGAACAAGTTGACTGGCACATGACGAGCCCACAACATTGTGGTTTGGTACAAATGCGGCTTATGTATGCAAACGTACTACTTTAAACCGGTTACCACAAATAGTGGTACGTAATAATAAAATAAGTTTGTCATTTTGGCCATAATTTTGAACCTAAAAATGTATTAATTGCTGTGAAAAAAATTGTCTAGAAAGTACCAGAATACCAAATAATTATTGTACGGTTTTAAATGGTTAGATAACTAATATAATTATTTAAATTAATTAATTCGTGTGTAAAATATTATTTAACCAAACATCCGCCTGGACTCAATTGGAATTTCTAATTTGCGGTTCCAATAATGAATTTTCAGATATTTTTGATGTTAGTATGTTAATTTATGAAAAGTCCCTTTGGTATTTGCTAAATCTATTTTTATTCTGGTTAAATTAATAATATTTTAAGCAGAACTTTGTTTGAGTTTCCATTTATATAATATTTATTTGAAGTTATTAAAATACAAAGTACTGTCAATGATCTGTTAATACTGCTTATCAATTCTGGTCACCGCCCACCGGACGCCTGAAATCTCAAATGAAGAAGCAAGATGGTAGCTGATATTGGAGCGTCAGCACATACCCTGTTCCCTAGTGAAATACCTAGTTTGTGGTCATATAGATTAAAAATGGTCGGATGTTAAGGAGCATCATCTAAATTGCGATCGTGCCGAACATAGCTCCACGTGCGTGATCGATCGCTTTGCCTAACCCCTATTCAATTACAGAGTTACGTACCGCTGCATATAATTTACAGTCCCTTTCGCCCACAGGGTATAAAAGGCATTATCTCTTTCTGTACCGTAAAAGAGTCTATAAAATTGTGTTATTTACTTTAGAAACATCTTGCAATCTACTTTTAGCCTGTAATTTTATCATTAATATATTTTTCTATAAATGTCTATGATAAACATTTATATACAGGTGTATACGAAACTCACTCAACTACAGAAGTTTCGAAATACACAATTGTCTCAACTATAATTAGTTGTTATGTGGAGATCGGAAGTAGTAATAGGTTCTTCAACTAATTATTTTCCTATATTTTAACATAATCATCGACTTACTAACAAAACGGATTATACTACCGAAGACATTTCCCGGCAACATTAAACTTAATTGTATGATGGGAAAATTGAAAAGTATCCATAAGCGGTTAGAAGGACTGCCAGAGCGTACCCCGTGCTTCGTATTTACCGGAATTTATGATTTCATTTGGTGTCGCATATTTCAACGATGCGGCATTTGCATTGGAACGACCCGCAATATCGTACAGGATTTTCTTTGTTGTAACTTACAAGCCGAGCAACGTTTTTGATATTACCTTACGCAGTATTAATATCGTTGTACTATATTTATTTGTACCACATGAAATTTGTCGTAGTTTTGATGTAAGGTTCATTACCCATTCATATAAACATATATTAATCGATAACATTAAAATTTGTTTTGAAAAAGCGAAGAACATTTTCTTAGAGTGCTGGTTTTAAAGAACACTAGGTATAAAGTCCTATTTTTTTTTAAATATATTTCTTAGAAGCACAATTGGAAACAAGTGTTGTGATGATATTAATTCGAGTGACCAAGATCGATAACAGATGCAGGGTCACTCAGAGTTATGTTTGAATGTTACGTAATTCCATACTTATTATCATAGACCTAATTAATAGTTAAATATAATATGATGATTATTACTGAGTAATTTGAGTGTACTCAGAAAAGAGTAAGTAATAAGACTCTATTAAGTTGGTAATCGAAAGTCGGATACAATTCATTTTATCTCATTCCCGCACTTTTATTTTGCTTGGCTTTAATGGGCTTTGTGTACCTATTGTTGAGAGCAAGAGTTGCAGCGATGTTCATTTTCCACAAACGCGGAGAGAAGCAACCTGTTGTGAAATTTTTAATTAAGTGCGGGGGGCGGTTATGTTGAGTTCTTTTTACTGGTGAAATTGCTAGTTTTCTTGGGTTAGAGCTAATTCTACATCCGCTACAGATAGCCAGTAAGCTGTACCGCATCTCGTTATAGTCTACTTTTACTGGAACAAAACGTGCACTGGTAACGTAATGCTTTCAAATTTCGGTCGGAGTAATAACGCCGGATTGCGCATTCTACTTTTCCAATTTTGGTATTGCTACTTTTCTACTGTATTAAAAGTTGTCAGGAATGGAACATTTGACTTTTATTATTTACCATACTTATTCTGGCCATAGATATTGTTATAATAAAAAATATTAAAATTTCATTTAAATTTCGAAGATGTCATTTCCATATGAATATGATGAATATCATAATCAGGCACAAATAGTTATACTGTCCGTGTGCCGCCAGATTTAGAATAGCGCCATCTCAACTCCGCCTATGGGTGTCGTAAAAGACGACTAAAGGCTTACGATATCAGGAGCTGGGCAGCAGCATACATGAATACCAACACGGTGACTATGGTAAAACTCCCCCGATGGAATTCGCTAAAAAGTTCGGCCCCTGACCTGAAGAAGACAGCGGGTAACCGTAAGATTCTAAGGGCGTAGAATCCGTCAGAGTGGCGCAGATCAGGG
>DWFC01000168.1:0-12913 GCA_018247075.1 Hasora chromus | reverse complement strand
CTAGCCCTCTTTTCGTCTTTTGTATTCGCCTCTTCTATTGAAGTGAGACCTTCCCAATGACGCTTTATGGCCGCTTTGAAGTATGCAAGATATGGACGTGTATATACTTGCCTCCTTATATACTAAGTATAATAAGAATTATTACGTTAAGTAGTTAAGCAAGCAAAGGTAGGGTAGCGAAACAAAATAAGACAATAGCAAAACTGTTATTGTTAAAAATGGTTAAAAAATACAAAATTGCAGTAGCATGATGAGATAATCAATCGATGTAAAATTTACTTTAAAAAGTAAATTTGTATGAAATAATCTAAGTGATCGTCATATTATGGAGAAAATAATAACATACGATTCTTTGTATCTTTTCATGTTCACGAATGAACTCACGAACCAATTACCGTTTTACATCATTATTATTGGTGACGATAAGTCACCGTTATTAACTGTATAATTGTTTGTAGATTTAGAGATCGGAGTTTTGTAAAGATATTCTTTGTCGTCTAACTGTTACTATCAAGTACCAAAAAATAATATGAAAACTGCAGAGAAGAGTTCTTCTGCAGTTGCACAGAGCTGTTATATTGTTAATATCAAATTAAACAAATATACCTTGTATGCACCAATAAACAGTGTAAACCATAAAATAAGATACGCATCTCATCAATGGAAGAAGCCAGCAGCAGCATATACAAGATACAATGTGAAAACGTTGGGTAATATGTCCGATGACAATGGTGCGAATGCGGCACAAAGCCGCCGTATTGTGAACCCGTACAATACCTTGCATACACAAACATAACCAATTTATTTCGGAATTCAACAAAAAAATCCAAGCAATTAACGTTTTTATGCACTCGTGATAGAGATGCATAATTGATACAAATGTAGTAGTAATCATTATAATTTAAATTATATAGTGTCAATCAGTGTCGACTAAACGCAGATATCTAAATAACAATAGAGTCCGTTGAACACAAGAACTACATGTTGTATCTATCATGAAAGATTAATCTGCAGTACCTATTTATGTAGGTTGTATTTACCGACTTTGTATTTTTTAAATTCTACTGGCATTGACGGTCTTGGACGGACTTTGAATTTCTTAGGAAATAATTTAATTCGTTTGCCTTAGTTTAAATTCTTATTAGAGTCTGATTGACTTAACTTTTAAAATATAAGTTTAATAGAGAGAGAGACGTGGAGACGGTAGTGATGAGTATGTATATATATAGTAGAGTATGTAGTACTTAGTAGTACCTATGTAGGGACAAATATAATATGTCTTATTAAATGTGATATTTAAAATAACCGTCACTATTTAAATTATTAAATAAAACTCATCTATTCTAACATAAAGTTTGACATCTTAAATGTCCTGAGTTGTACAATTAGGTACCTATTCATCATCAAATGTCAGATAGAGTACCTACGCTGCATGAATGAATTAATTAAAAATAGCAAGTTGTCATTTAGTAAAGTACATTTATTGGTACTTGTATGCAAATATATTATTTCCAGTAAATATCGCTTTAAAAACAGTTTAATGTGATATTTTGGTCAAATTATTTGTATTCGCATTATCGCTGTCAATATTAACCCTCTGCACCTGTATGTGGCATTTTATGTTCTGTCCTGTACTCATCGGTAGTGTAAAGCAAGGGTAGTGTGATGTCAAAGGGTGACAATGACAACGTAGCTTGGTGCGCGAGGATTCGGCGCGAAAGGCACACGCGCCCGCCGGCCGGCTCGCAGTCTGCCACAGTCTACGCCGCTCGCCGACCGCTTGGCTGTATGACCAGAAATCTCAGCCCGATGGAACTTTTTCGCATCCTTCCCGCCAATTTTATTTTTTTTAATGTTTTCAAATGTGATCAAGTGATTCTTGTGCAACAACCGCGTCCATGAAGTGCTTTATGTGAATTATGTGTCCAAAGTTTTGTGTTGTGCACAATTTTGGAAATATGGAGCGAGATCAGCTGGCATCAAACTTTCGCCGGTAAGTTTTGTTTTTAATAAGATAAGATAAGATTTTAAGTTGTTTTTTATACTCATATTATTTCTTTAAATTCTAATAAGATTACAATCAGAAAACAAAACTGATTAAGACATTATTATTTTGATCGGTGCTGTTTTTTTAAACTAGTGTTAGATAACATGAAGAATTTCTTTCATGTTTTTCCTTTTCTCTATTACACAATTAGGATTAATCTATTCATATTGTATTGCATTTATATTACTAGTCGCTAAACACTTCGAGAGTATGTAATAATACGTATTACTTTATTCAGAATTACTGCTTCAAAATTTATATAAACACTTCGAGAGTAAGTAATAATACGTATTACTTTATTCAGAATTACTGCTTCAAAATTTATTGAACTTAAATTATGTTTCTGTTTTTTGGATAATTGATACACAAAGGGACATGTTTTAATTTAAGTTATAAGTAGTTTAATCCAATGCTTTTCTGAATGCAGATACCTATTGTTTATTTATTATTTCTTGCATTGAATGAATTTGTTGCGAAACAATATAACATTTAGGTGGATTTAGAGACTTGAGATTAGAGACAAAGGCAGATAAAAACCTTTAAATTTAGATAAATTAAAAAAATGTCTATCGATATCTGACATTTTATTACGAAATCTGCCTCAAAAACAATCCATTTCAAATCGAGTTTGAATAACGCGAACGGTAGCGAACAAAAGCCGATCGCGATCAAATCGATTGATGCGATAAAGTTGCAAACAACAAAATAATGGTAGAGTCGCGGAATTAACGCTTCTATTGTGTTAGTACAATAATCCGCTATCTAGGCCAGGCTCAGTGCTGCAGACGAACCTTTTGTCTTTCATGTTCGCCGTTAATAATGGCGGGCACCGAAACAGCGGCGCACAATACCGCGAAATGTGCGCGTTTTCATTTGCAAGACAAAACGCGCTTTGTTGTGTGTCCGCTCAATACGGAATTTATAGTGGGTGGACCGAGAGCCGTATTGACGGTCCGCTAACGAACGGCCAAGCGCCATAAATGCATTTTGATCGAGCCTCCAGTGTTGCCAGGCATGCAGCGCGAAAAACGGGACGGGTCTGAGAAAACATATAGTGGTGCAAAAATTACGCATGTATTTCCGGTTAGAAATGTTATGCGGGGCATAGATTTGGACTGTTACATTAGCGTGGGAATTAATATTTATTTTGCGAATAAATGTATGTACAATAAGGTTATCAAAATGTCAATTCTTTATGTTCTGTAGGTACATCTAATAAAAATCCTACTATGAATACAATGGTATCTAAAAAGAGCACTGGTGATTATAACGTAAACAAAAAGAAGCAATTAAGATCTACGGTGCGAGAGATGGAAGCAGCAATGTTTATTTGCGAGTTGATCAAAGCCAAACATGTGGTGGAGAGGCAAACGAAGCTAAGCGAGCAAGAAGTACCTAAAACAGACTTTAATGTAAAGGGCCTGTACTAACCTTTCCGGAATTAATTTCGAATAAATTAGGACGTCCTTTTAAAAATTATGGCACCCTGGCAACACTGAGCTTCAGATTCATAATCGACGCTGAATTACTCTACTCGCCTATTCACTACTCATTCGATAAAACAACCCATGCTATTGCTGGTTCAATGCTTGAACTGTGAATGGATAACGCATAGAAAACTTATACGAATAAAACCTGCTGCTTCACGTCGATATAAATGGCTGAAATTGTTTAAAATGTAGTAAGGTGTAAAGACGCAATGCGAAGTGTATTATCGTTTATTTTGATCTTACAGAGGCATATTGCGCCGGAGTTAACAGGTAAGTGATAGTTCATTGCTGTATTGTAACGTTACGTCACGTAAAGTAACGAACCCCAGGTTGGTAATAATATTTGATGTTACGTAAGAGGACACGAGCAATCCTGATGTTAAGTGGCTACTGCAACTAGTGGTGTAGCTAGGTGGTGAAGGCCCCATAGAGGTTCCAAGGTGCATAGAGAAACAATCGGACTCCTACGAAAATTTTGTGCCCTCGAAACTTAGGTTAGAGCTCCCTGAGCTCCCCGGCCCCGGTGCATTGCAGCTCCTGGCCCTACGATAGCTACGCCACTGGCTGCAGCCTATAATGACTGCCACCAGTGCTAGTACTGCTGCTCCTGAAAGCAGAGTTCGAAAGCCTGCTTTGGCGTGCTACAAGAATGTCGCTGGCACACCTAAGAAATTTGATATTGTGCACGTTGATATGTGTGAAACTCGAAAGGAGAACTTAAGAAATTTGATATTGTGCATATTGATATGTGTGAAACTCGAAAGGAAAACTCAAGTCTTGGCTAATGTTTGAGACTATATTCACTTTGAAAATCCCATAAAATCTTAAGCCGTTATATTTTCATATAATTTTTAGACGATAATTACTTATAAGCATAGCAATATCATCATCTAGGATACAACACACGAACTTCATCTTATTTGAATTGCATGCTATGTTTTGAAAATCAACGTGGATAACGTCGGATTAGTTCTGTACCTTAAAAACAGTAGAGGACTATACGTAATTTTGATATCTGTTTTATTATCAGATAATTAGTTCTACCTATTGCTAAAAGCTTTCTTCCAATATCATAAAACAGACATGGTAAAGTATTACAACTCTCTTCGACCATAACAATACATAAACACAAAATAGGTACAAATTAATCAAACCATCATCATTGTGCATTTAGCAAAAGGGCTTTGTTTGTCCCCTCGCGACAGGCATTCTTAATCGTCACTTCGTGATGGGATATGATCTTGAAACCTATTCACAGAAATATTTAAAATCTCTAAATTACTTTCACCCTAAACACTTCTGTCCCCTAAAAATATGAGACTGGTACTACTCAGGTAATTATATCCTTATTTGGCAGTTTTCATATTACAAAAATGGGATACATATCTATAGATACTTCTCAATATATTTCATTACCCCATCGCTATGCTTTCTATTTGAAATAATAAATATAAAATGTTCATACTTACAATTCCTTATTTGCTCTATTATATAGGTGAGCGTACCTGAGAAGCAGCCATATCCCGACTGTTGTACCACAATTTACCCATGTGGTTGTACGTTGGCACTTGTTTATATTTGACATTCTTATAAGACTTCAGGTATGTCGCGCGTCGTCTGCCACTTGCCATAAAATCGTTTAATGAAATCGGAACAATATGATTAATTCCTTGTAAATTAATTTTCCAAATAAAACAAATAAATTATCTGCTGACTTAACTACAATTACCGAGATCTTAGTGAAATTATGTAGCCTAGTTTTGTGTATAGGCAATGTTAATTTGAAGAACAAATTTATTTGAGAAAGAGATCAAAGTAACGAGCAACCGACCGCAATGCTCGGCTCTACACGATTGATTTCATTTTATCTTAAACTTTGTCGTAGGTACGTATTATTTAGGAATAAGTTAAGCAAGATTCATGAATTAATTAAAAGGATTTTTTATTTAGTATCACGATCACAAGCCATGAAGGTAAAAAAATCATTGTCTGTTTATTTGCGAACTCATTGCGCATAATTATAATTACAGCTCTGGAACACCTCCAAGAATTGTAGAGGTCTTGAGCCCTGCCTTACAGATACACCATTGAAACTGAATATGAACTTACTGAACTCAGACCACATATAAAGTTACACTCGAGACTTCGAGAGGTCGCGTCGCCACAAAAGCGTCGTAATTGGCCCGTTCTTTTTCTACTTCCCTGAAGCATTCAGAGCCAATGAAACGTGTGCATTTAAATGACGTTCCACAGCTTTGTGGGGTCACACTAAAGTTGTTCGTGAAACCGCCAGTGAGTACGACTTTTGTGAAGCCCCGCGTCGGAGGGACTACTAAAAAGAACCTGCTCTTTACTTGTTAAGAACTCATTAGTCATGCTTATTTGAAAATGTAATAGTTAGTGCAATGTTACTGTGTTAGACGTAAGTTATGCCAACCTTAGCGAAGTGGCGTCGTGTGCTGCATAGAATCGTCTATTACCAGATACACAATTTGCAACAGTCGTACGTACTATATTGAGTGCCTCATTTAAATGAGAAATAAGATGTAATAAAGCAGGGTTATTGGGGGCTTATCAATTAATTGTATAAATTTCCAGTACCTACTTTATATGCACGTGTCATTCCTTAAATATAAAAGTAATGGATGGTCTCTATGGCGAAACCAATTTAAATGCTTAATCATAAACAAAAGTAATAAGCGAAGCTGTTTTGTTACCTTCTAATAAGTCAAAAGTTCACGATACTATATAGGGTATGCAGGTCTTTGAATTTAAAAAGTCTAATTGGCATCATTTGGCCTCGGGCTTTCTTAGACGCACGACCTTTTGCACTGTGAAGTAACTTATCGAAATGCAACTTTAATAATACCTTACTTCACGAAGTATTCCTTATTGGTATAAAGAAAAACGAAACGCATGGCAAGGCAAAGAATCCTTTAAATTTTCTTAAAATAAAATTTTCAAACGACTCCCGATTTAGAAGAAAAAAACCGTTTCCTCCGCTTTCTGCTTCGCTCCCTAACACGCACCACAAAACATACTTACGTAACTACACATCCCTCCTTTCTCCTATTGAATCGGCAGAACCCCCACCACCCACGCCCATTCATTCTTTGCAGCTTTTGTAAGAACGTTCAGGCTTTTTGTAACAGGGACGCCGACGAGAATATCTGACGAAATATTGTTAACCATGGTATTATCTTGTATTCAATGTTTTGTTTGATACTTAGCTATCTTTAGGCAGGCTGCCTATTGTAAGTCAGATTTCTAAGGGGATTCTAATTTGACGGCTTACTCGTATTTGGTGCCGCTGTTGAGATCGTATAGTTGTAGAGTTTGCACACTGTACTGAATTTGCGTTTTGCTCTCTCAGAATATATTTCGTCCTAAGCTTATTCATAATTAATTTCGATTGTCGTAAACTACTCTATTTCCAACATTTAATAGAGCTGAAAAGGTTTAAAAAAAACTCATAAATGAAGTTAAACTTAAAAATGAAGTGCGTTTTTTTAGAAAACGCTTAATATTATGAACATATAAATGAATAATTATAACCATATTGTTGATGATAAGTTATGTTTGGCTTGGTTTAAGTTTTAAAACACTTAAATAGGAAATCGCGTCCTAAAATGTTTTGGAAATTAAAATTAAGAAAATGGAAAATTGAAATTAAGTAAATACTCGTATAGAGATTGATGTAGAATGTTGTGTTTTGGAGTCAAAAAATTAATATTTTATTTTCCCAGTTCGTATATAAAACTTACACGTTGAATTAGTGTATGTCGTACAAAAAATCTTAATTCGTAGGTTAAAACAATTGTCCCAACGTTTAGGGACTATAGGCACTCGATGTTTTCCACGTCACTAATTCAATTTCGCGATTACATTGTTGTCGGCATCGATAATGTACATAAAAGTGGAGTATTAAAGTAAACAATGGTTAGGCATCTACTTGGCGAGGGGGTTGGGGGTTGGACGATCGGTATTTGGTGCTCGCATTGTCGTTGAATAACTTTTGTCCCTATTGTGTTGCTGAAAGTACAGCCACAAAGACTCCACGGCGTGGAACATAAACCGAAATTCATCAGCGCCGATCGCTCGCTCGCTTCTTGATAATCTTTGACGCATGGTTTAGATATTCGGGACTTAAATCCAATTCTTACTTACAATGTTTACCAATGGATTCTGTCAACATTGAGATTGGATTAGCAACTAAGCACGGTGGTAATTAACAACAGCTATCTAACGACAACTATCAGATCTATTAGCTGATTATGAAGACCACAACATTCTAGTCACTAACCATAAAAATATTCGGCCATTGTATAAAAGTGAATTTCAACCAAGGATCTGTAACAGAAATAGTGCCTTTCTGTGACAAAATTATCTTAGTTTCTACAAGAGCCCCCTAGGTGACAAATAAAATTTTGGAAGAGATACGAAGTTCGAATATAATAAACTGTAATTAAACAATACTGATACACTCAATACGTATTGCTTTGTCCGTATTAATGCCGCAGTGCTTGCTCGATGTGATGATGTTGTGATTTATCTCCGCTATATTGAGTGGATCTCTTTGTACGCGACACTGTATTTTCAGCGCGCTATTATTCCTGAGCCTATCTGCACTGTTAATAATAAATGCAGTACCTACTCGTAGATCATTCAGAAAGTGGATGGCTTTTATGTGTATATTGCCTATGATGTGTTAAACTGCTTAAAATTAATGGAAAGTCAATTAGTTATATCACAACTATGGCATCAACAAGTGATATTTTAAAATATTGAAATTTGTTATAAAAGCGAAATAACTATGAGGAAACATAAGAAGAAGTAATTTGTAACTAAAGTACATGTTCAGAAAGGCTACGAGATATCCTGAATATATGAAAATGTTACAAAGAAAAAGCTCTTACTTGGTGTAGAACCGAAATTATGATCGTTTATAATTATAACGGGCGATATAAAATTGACACCCTTCACGTTATTTCTTGGAAAATAGCCAAAGTATCTTAAACGTAAACAATAGCTCAACGAAGCACAAAGGTCTGAATGACAGCCGATGGTAGATTAGGCATAGCGCTTCTACCCATTACCGGCTCTACGCTCGACGTCTTGGGATCGCGCTTTATATATTATTTAGATGCCTATAATAAAATATATTATAATTAGGTGATACTCATAGCCTTATACGTACATAGCTTAACGATAGGACTACCTAAATTGTGCTATATTTTTAGAAAGTTATTAGTATATATTATTAGTTGTTACGCTTTTATGTTATAGCTTGCTCTTTTACTAACAAAATGTAAAAAATTCAAAAATACAAATATTTTTACCGTATTTAATAAGTAGCAATGAAATAAGTTTTTTTCTCTTAATTATTGCACGCTTGATATTATTAATTATATCAGTTGACATAATTAGTGACTATTTTATTCGAGGTAAGAAATAGAGCTTCTAAAATGAAGTGTGTACTGGCACCAAAACCTGCATACGGCCCCGCCAACTTATATCCTTTATACAATCACTTGCAGTTAAGTTTTAGTTACTTACGGAGATTACTCTAAGACACGTGAGGAAACAAGTTTGTCTTCCGACTGCGATTTTCAATAGAAAAATTACACACAGTTAAGTAAGAATTTGCTTAATTTACTTGTGAGTAGATTCGAATAATAGAGCTTATATTATACTAGCTGTTGCCCGCGACTTTGTCCGCACGGATTTCACATATACGCGTGCGGGGGGCCCTCACTCCCTGTCTAAACCCGGCACTGGAGATTTCTTAAAGTAGCATATCCTATGTCCTGTACTTCTAAATGTTTATCTACCAAGTTTCAAACTCAGTTAATTCGTTTAAGAGTTATGGAGTAACATACGTAATACATACATACATACAAACATACATACATAAACATGATTTCTCTGAAAACAAAGTAATTTACTCCATGAACAACCCTTACAGTTTTATTATTAGTATTGATGATATCACTATATTATAATATATTACAGTGCGTCTTCGAATTAAAGTAATTCATCAAGTTTAACCGTCAACTTGGCCCGTTGTGTAAGTTGCGTCGCACGGGGCGCTCCCCTTGGTTAATGGGAATTTGTAAAGGTGACGGGTGTATCGTCCGGGGAAGGGAAACAAAGGCGTTCTTATCCATTATCTCAAAGCTACAGATCCCACGTTATTCCCGACTAATGTTGTTAAATAAGTACCTAACTAAACAATAATTGAAGTTAGAGTTCCTACTGTTCGTTAATAAACTAGAAAAACTTAAAAAAAGGTTTTAATTTGGAAATGTGTTTTTGTTGCCATAAAATTGAAGTAAACGCATTTCAAATTATTCCTAAATACTGCAATTGATAGATAATTTTATTATCTAGAAGATACATTAAATATTATTATTAAAAAATTGTGAATTTTAAAATTATTTTATAGTAGATAAAAATATTGTACTTTCGTACATCACTATCGCTATATTAAAATAAAATCTTAATTAATTAATTAACTTGAAAGTTGATAAGAAGTAATAAGTTGTTAAATATATTAAGTGATATTTACAATTAAAGACTTTTGTTGACTCTATGATAACACGTAAAACGCTGTTTTATGTATTACGCTCGGCAAACGACTTCACGCAAAAATGGATTTGCAACGGTAACTGACGTAAAGATAAATACGAAACGGTCGGAGCAATTACACTTACGCGTGCAGTGAGCCCACGAGTCATTGAATGTGCCCGTTACGACAATTTTTGCACTAAGAAAAAACGATGCCGGGTTGCAGCGTATGATATTATATCCAGGTCATTAGGACATTACCACAATTACAGGTCTTGTCAGGGTAAAAGTACCAAATTATGCAACATATTTATTCATTATTTTCGTTATTTATTATGAAAATTATGGATTTAGTAAAAACGGTGTATGGTTTATCAAGTTATTATTCTTGTCGAATAAAAATGAAAAATAAGCAATTTAACTGTATTTGGATTAAAAAATTAGTCATTTTATATCAAAGATGGTAAAATGGAGAACTCACAAAAACTGCATTCACAATGAGTTCAATGTTGGAACGAGACTAGATACTACTTTTCTTTACAATGTTCACGCGGCCAAAACGACGCATGCCCAAAATCTTGGGCAAACAAGTATTAAATATAATTTTTACCGGAAGCTGGTTGCTGAAATTTATACGCACGGTTAACTTAAATGATCTGATTTGTAATAAGTTATCCTTATTATTCGTTGCCAAGTATATAATTGGCTCAATTATTCGGTGCAATTAAACCGACGCCGGCGAAGATTAGCCCGCTGATCTACTTTTCAATTGATGACTAATGACGTGCCATTGATGCATGCACGGAGGTGTAGTACTGTAAGTCACACCCTCAGGTCAATGACCCGCTCACGAATTTCTAATTGTCTGTCTATTGTAGCTGCAATGTATCGATGAACTAGTGCGGGGTTAACGTCATACTTTCAACTTTTAACTTGTATGCCTTAAATAAATAAAAATATACGAGTTCCTAATTAATAAGACTTCGATTTTAATAGTACTGATTTCTTAATATAGGTAATAATGTTCAGTAAATATCAATTAATTCAAGCAACTGCATTAGCACAAATTATTTAAATATGTTTTTATCCAGATTTTCAAAAGCAAGCAGGCACCGATATCCAATCGGTGAAGGAATGGTCACAATAACAAACAACGAAAAAACTTTCAATAAAGAGCCTGAAAGTTGGCACATAAAAACATCCGTAGAAACCCATAAGCTGAGTCGTGGGGCGAAAATTGTTGATAACATACAATATAGAAACATACTGTAGAGGACGAAGCAGATTTTACGGCGAAGCTTCGTCACTTTCATCGAGCTAGAGCTAGAAAACGCAGAGCTGAAAATATTGGTATGATTCAAATAATCAAACTGCGCTAACTACGCTTGATAAAAGCATTATTGTTTATTTCCAACGGTAAAATGGTAATTAAATGTATGATTTTCTAAGAGAGAAATATTGAGATTTATAATAAGTATTTTCTAATACCTAATAAATAACGAATCTTACGACTCAATACTAGTTTATTGTTACAATTCGTCAGATGAGCGTCGATCAGGTCTGAATCATCTTAAATAACAATAACAATATCATCGGAATGTGTCAGCAAAACCCTTGATTCTGTCAATGGACAAGAAACTTGATCTAGTTACACAAAATCAGGCTTTAAGGATACCGCAACAAAGCCGATATTTCAGCAGAACTACGAATTTAAATGAAGAAGGCAGGAGGTTGATATCAGTACAAGAATTCGATAATGTGGAAATCGATTTTTTTATTAACTTTGCACAAAAAAGGTTTCAGCTCGCAAACCTAATGACCGAAAAATAGGAATGAGGTTAATTTGTTTTTAAATTTACATTATTAAAATTTTATAGTTAGATTGGCAGTTGTTACAAAACACGTAAAAAATGTTTACGGGTATATTTCTAAACTAGACTAAGCCCCGCGGTTTAACCCGCGTAGAAAACATATGGCCTCCCTCCTGTCTGCATTACATGGAATTTCGGAACAAAAGATATAAAAGTTTTAAGTTGAACTATAAGCTACCAAATAGTGAAAACCGCATCAAAATCGGTCCAGTAGATTTTACGTGATGCTCGAACAAAAACACAAACAGACAAAAAATTAAAAAATATATATTTTTATAATAGATTGAGACTCGTCCCCCTGACGAAATCCGCTTATTATAAACAATTATATAATATTAAAGATAGATAGATAGAGCACCGAACTATCGGGCAAGATAGGTGTTCTTTTCGAAGTTTATGTCGCACTAGTTATCGGAGATGATATCATAACAACGAATGGCATACTAACAGCTAGTAACAGAAAGATAGGTAAGAAAATATTGCCATTGATATTGGGAATTACCTTAATCCGATCCACTGAGTATATATTGAGGCTTCCAGGACCTGTATAGATTTTAGATAGAAAAGGATCTAATATTTTCTTTAGATGAAAAAAGAGCTTTTTATCGATGAGTGTCTCAATGAAATAAACATTCTGATTTATTTTATGTTAGCACTGAAGCATGTAGCTTACTTAAACCATAGCTGATCACAAATGTTCACCACAATAAATCTTTTTTTTTATGTTATCAGGTAGGACACGAGCATGAAGTCCACCTGATGGTAAGTGGCTACTGCAGTAGCCATGTCATCTGCGATCGTGGGTTGATCGCAGATGCGGTCCTACCTCAGAGGACAGAGTTCAAACGTCTCGTATTCTGCATATTCTGGCTATCACACCCTTACACCGAAACACAATAGCGCGAACACTACTATTTCACGGCACAACTAGGTGTAAC
>DWFC01000167.1:0-12939 GCA_018247075.1 Hasora chromus | reverse complement strand
GTACAATATTACTTCCATATAAATAAAAACGCTTCACTCTTTCTTTATAGTTATTCTCATGTACTGCACTTTGTCTTCCATGCATCAAGATAGGCAACAGTATATGTTTTGTAGTATGTTTATAGTGGCTTTACAAATATCGGGCATCAGGACAATGCTATTATCGGTAGCGTAGCAACGCGGTCGCGTGACCAGATCGCATGGAGTCCACAAAGTCTTGTAAGTTCGCGGTCCCATTTGCCAACTCTGTAGCCGCTATTCATCAAAACTTATATCGTGTTGATATCGCCCCTTGTTTCCCGCCGATGGCCACGGGATGCAACACCACGTTTTTGCACCCTCGATAAACTGATACACGACAATTACGCGATTCCATCGCGAATTCGAAAGAGAAAACGCTCGTTATGCGTAATTTTTGCACGTATTTGCATCGAAATTGACTTTTTTACGGTTGTAGACTTGCAGCCTTCCGCCGAGTGCGTACACGCATGTTCGGGAGGCATGTCGAATTAGTAATTAAACACGAAACGCATGAAATACTATATTTAATTCCAAAAAATAACGTTTCAATAACAGCATCGCAAATTAACGGCACGTAACGAAGTATAAGGATGTTACGTTAAATCGTTTGATACTCCTAATATAATAATTTCATTAAACCCAATTTAATGTGTCAAGATAAACCTCGGCTAGTTAACCACAGAGCTCATCTATCCGCTATTGTATTGATTGAACCATTTTTCAAACAGGCAACGAGGCAATTAAACAACAGCAATGGAATTTTATTCAGATTCATCAAACCAATTCGAAATCATAATTGATCTGGCATGTAAAAAATATAGAGGGCTGTTAGGATGGGAATAGGCGCCAAAAATATAAAACTAGAACGATGACTGGCCGAAACACTTGGAGCCAAAAGTCAATTAACGAGCGCCCGGCACGTGGAACCGAACAACTGATAACGCAGAACACGCTAAACTAACACATTACATTTATTTTAAAAGGTTTAATTTTGGAATAGATTTTCTAAAAAAATATGTTATAAAATGAACACATTAAACGTTATATTAGTACCTACTGACTAGACTACTCGATTTCTCATTACAATTCAATGCTTCATTATTATTTATCTTCATCTTTTTCAAATACTGTATTTTTTCTGTAATATTATGAAGTTTTAAATAACTTAGCAAAAATTGATTACATCAAACCTCTTTCTAAGCACAGCAAAATTATTTTGCTTTATTCAAAATAAAAATCAAAGTTCTTTTAACAAGGTTTATTTTAAGAAAGTGAGCCGCTGAGGCGCCTTTTAACCAAGAATAAGATTTATTTTGCTTTCACGACTAAAAAGACTATTTATTACACTGGCAAGATGAAAACAATCATTATAGTTAAACCCAATGAATATTGGGACGTATGTATATATAATATGTCCTATTACATATCATTACATATTGTTATTATATTTTTATTGCAGAAAAAATATTTCAAATCCTTGGTGACAAAGATGAGTCAAGACTCATCGACAGATCACGAAGCAGTTTATCAATAAAAAATAATAATCGATAAAATTGTGTGATGCATCCTAAAATTTTGATTGTACTGCACAGTTTTATAGTGGAGCGGCTCAGTTTGTCGGCTTGCGGCGGTCACCCGATATTTCTGCAATTCACACATTGCGCTGATTCCTCACCGATTTTTGTTGTGAAATCCTACCAATCTGACATTTACTAGTCAGGCACTAACTAGCCTGACCTTACAAGTTAACACTCAATTTATTTTCTGTTTGACACTCACATTGCAATTGACTAAATAGATTTATATTTTGTTTTGATCAAAGCTAAATACAAGTTCAAATAATTTAATTTAGAAAACAATGGTTGTTGATGATTCTGATCTTTCTTTATAAAATTACTTCAAGTATTTAACTTTTTGTAGCTATTGCGAACAGCTATAAAATGCTTAACTTAAATATAATAATGTTTAATTAGTTGAAATACAAATGATGCTTAAAATTTCCCGCATAATGAATATAACATGTTCATTACTACATGAAATAGTTGGTATTCTGTACATTGGTTGCGAAGTTCCCATAAATAATTACGAGTAGAGAAAGGAGGCGGCGGAAGTAGATATGATCGCGGAAAGGTCTACAATGATGTCTTAATTAGCGATTGGTTTATTCATAAAACACCGTCCCGGCGCGAACTGCCGATAGAATGTAATTAACCAACATTAATTATATTGCAGTGCCGACTGACCCGCGCCAATGACATTTTTTATTTCGCTTTATCGCGGAATTTTCATTTATTCACTCGTAGGCCTTATTTTATTTAATATGTTTTTTTTTATAATTAAGTATGTCGCATTCAGTTTACTTCAGTATAACAGTAAATAATAACCGACAATAAAGGAAAATTATATTGGTTAATTTTATACCTATTGTGAAGCAAAAAGCTTACAAGTGCTACACACAGACGCGGCCTATCCACAAGACCATTATAATCAGCTATCAAACCAAATACTTATTGTCCATGCGTCTTGGCACTTTGGCATACCCGCTACGGATCATAAATATTTCTTAATACAGCAATAGCATGCGATTTAGTACATATAGTAGAAAGTATCTTCACATTATTTCTCTATTTGGAGTAAGTAAATTGTAAAGCATCACAGCTATGTGTTCATCTTACGGTTTGAGGCTATTAAGAGTCATGTTATTTCTACAATTCAGAATCCTCGGAAGCGGATAGCAGCCTTTCCACTTCTAAGATAACTCTCACTCTAACATTTACGTTATTTAAATAGCAATCCCGTAATTAAATACGAACTATTTTATATACAAATCCTTTGTATTATACAAAGAGCAAGGGGTATGACAATGAAATATCATTTTATTTAATGGAAATTTTTAAATGTTTGTTTTTTTGTTGCATTCCTTTTGTTATACAAACGCCTGTATATATAAGCTTATAGGAATTAGCAAATTTTAAATTTCCATTTCAAACCACAAAAACTTTAAAGCTAGTCCCTTTATTTGGCACTAAAAACGCAAGTTTCCGGAAGTTTTGAAAATGGGTAACTACCAACTTTTATAAATTTCGCCATGCTCTTTCTTTTTTCGTTCATTTCAACTTTACCCGTTTACCTATTTTCAAAACTTCATTAAATTTTTCCAGGTAAAACTACTAAATTACTGGACTATTTAGTAAGGCTTACGTCTTTAAAACTAGATACGAATTGTAATAATAAGCACTAATAAGTAGAAGAGAAAGTATAAAAAAAAATTGTCAAAAACGTATCATGCAGTAAAAAGTAACGCGTAATCATACATAATCGAATTCAGAACCACCTTTTTTCTCGATGAACATCTTCAAACATCGGCTCACCACCGACTGCTTCGGAGGTTTAAGCATCAAAATCGAATCTAGTAAAAAAAATGACTAAATAAAACGTACTCGAATTGAAAACCTCCTTTTTTACGTCGGTTAAGAATCAACGCGGCGGTGTGTAGCGCAGACTTCCAACAATTTCATGAGCAATGGCGTCCCAACAGCACGTGGAGAGCGCCCGCTGAATGAATATCGTTATCGGCGCAACAATGACTTTCTGACTCGCTGGACATCTTCAAACGTAATTCGTATTTTTCACAGCGGCTGCCAGTCACGCTTGGACGGAAAGTGGCGGGGAATAATATTCAGATTGTCAATTGAAAACACCGCTAGAAATTAAATCATTTTTCAATAGCTAGTGGCTTTTTAACGATTTATGGTCACCTCAATAAAATTAAGGCTAGCTAATGAAAAAGCTTCTTTACTTCCTCAAAACATAAGTACCTACATTTAGTTATACTCTAAATCTAAAATTGTGATTAAGCATAACAAAAATTGTAACCGTTATGATGTAATTGAAAACAATGTACGAATTATAACAGTATTTGAAACTTTTTTCTAAGCTTGAGCACTGCTTCCAGAACTGATCCTAAATGTCCCTTGAAAAACATTTATGTTGGGTAGTGACACATTCAAAGTGTACGGACCACGGGCAAGCACAATGACCTCCTTAGTACATGTAGTTCTTGACGAACCGAATTTAACGTAAGCGTATCGCGTATATATATAAACGTAATCGCGAGTTTGATTCCGGCAACGAGAATAAAAAATGGTTTCATGTCTGGAAAACTTTATAAAAGACAATAGAACTTTAATGTTTGACTAGATCGCTTCCATATTACATCAAGTCACATCCATATCACATTGTGCCATGAAGTAGCATGGATTTCACAACTGGTTTCTGGCTCAAGAGTTGTGATAGCAGTACAGAACACGAGTCGTCGAGCCCGGTGATGATCTCCTCTGTGATCGGTCTATCACAGCTGTCAAGTACTGTAGTGGCTTCTTATCATCAGGTGGACTGCACATTAACGTGCTCCATCAAACCGCAAAAAACAATAGGAAAGATATGAACCGTGTTGCCACTGCAACTTAGTTATGAGCAGCAGCTTGTTCGCGTTATTTGAACGCCTACTTAATAGCAATAATAAATTCATAATATAAAAGCCATTATAACACACAGTACATTAAGTTGCCACCATACGCGGTTTACACACGGCAGAACCTTGTCTTTTGGAATATTTTTCCAATATCTTTAGTGCAATATAAGGCATAATTAATCGAAGCGCGGCGTTTTTAACAAACCTTGTTTTTTGGATTGCCTCCTAATTAACAAATTCATGAAAACAGTTAGTGTACGCAACTAATGAAGCAAAAAGTAAGTCTCATTAACCAAATTCGACTTAGCCATTGTTGATTAATACTCCATTATTATAATCCGCCTTTTTATAGGGTTATTGATGGCGATGCACGTCTTTTGCGGTGTAACAAGACAATGAAAATGAGCCTTGACATTAACGAAAATAGACGAACATAAAAATTTTAACCGCACTTACTTAGACGTCGTAAAGTACCAGTTGTAGTTTGTAAACACATAGAAATGCCATACAAAATGACTTGAAAAAGGGGAAAGTGGCGTATATCTTCCACAAATGCCTGACACTGACGACTGTAATACACTTACAAGAAAAGTTATTAACTTACTTAACTAAACCGGAATAAATCGATAAACATTTATGTGCCTATATAGTATTCCATGTATTTCCAATTTTATTATATTTTTACAGGTTTTGTTGCTGATGTTATGTACTGATAAATAATTTGACTGATAGTTTCAAACATTACAACTAAATTATTTTTCTTTAATTCGAATTCGGTGGAGGTACTGATCCAATTGAACATAAATGTTTTACTCCCAGCAAGTTACCTACTATAAAAAGTTGTAGTATTATAAACAGTTGAGTGCTGTTTCCTTATAGTTCGCTGATACATAACAACTATTTCGATTAATTTGTAAACATTTTTCATATAATTTTTGTGATACTAATTTCAACATGCCCTATCGAAATATGCTCGAAAGCCTTCTAGCTACCACCCCAGCAAACTGTAACCGACAATTTGCATTTTGGAGTTAAAGCCGTGTCGTTTCATTCCATTTAGGGCCGTATATTTTTCGCCATCTTGACATTTTGACGGCGAGCGTTCGGTAGCGGGTTACCCTGCGCGGCTACATTGTATTTTAATTAATTGTTATGGCCCGGGTCAAGACGCTGGCCCACAAATGGCCCCATGGCATGAAAACTAAAGAGTTCACTGTCATAAAATACACGCCAATAGCTGCTAGACCCAATAAACTTGAAGCGAAATTGACATGGACGTCTAAAGGTGCCCAGTATGTAGAGTACAGGTGGGAAATTATAGCGCGGAAACTAATCACCGTTTAATCTATTTCGTGAGTGATTTAGCTATGCCCGCCATTAAATTAATTCGTTAGCCTGCGTCTGCTTTAGTTAATGCAAAATAAAAAGTCACATCTAATTAACGTAACGTGTTCCCTTATCTTAAACAAACATTTAATGCATTAATGAGTTAATTAATTAGTTCACATGGTGGAACTTATAGAAATGGTAAAAAACAAAGCGAGATTAAAATTGTAAGTATTATTTTTGTTAACTTTAACATTGGTCAGTATAAATAGTAGAAGTGATAGATTTGGAAATAAATCTTGGACATTTACTTTTTTTATATAAAGGAAATAAACGAAGGACATGCCCAGAACACATTTAGACATATTACAGTTATGTAAAAGTGTCTAAAAAAGTTACGGTATTTTTATTCACATTTTACACGAAACTCACTACTAAATTCAAACCCACTTCATCTGTGTCTTCCCTTATCGTCTATTGTGTAGAAGCATCGAGTTTAATTTAGTTACACTAAAATAACAATAAAATTGTCGTATACCGTGTTCTACAAATACGCTCATAGCGGAGTTAGTGTGACCCGCGCGGCCGTAATTAAGCCTGACCGCGTCCGACGGAGGTGATTACTATGCAAATAGAGCCCTGTAACCCCTCGCCGCGCTGCCTCACTGGCCTTACTTGTGTGTGCTGTCATTTTTGAATAACTTTACTAATAAATATAAAATTATTATTTATTAATACGTATTCACAAAAATAAATTATGCTTAGATTTTTGTTTTGTATAATCTCATAGTGCAATACCAACAAGGTTTCAAATTATGTAGTTGTTAAAGTAATAATTTGTTCAATAAATGATTACTTCGACTTTGTATCAATTATTGAATTGCAATAATATGAAGGTTAACATATTAGTATCGATGCGATTAGTGTGACCCGCGTCGGATGAAATTTAACTTGACCGCATTCGATGCAAATAATTATTGTGCTAATAGAGTCCTGTAACCCCTCGCTGCCTCACTGGCCTTAATTGTAGTTCATGTCAATGTCATATCAATTTTCAATAACCTCACTAAATTGAATATTTATTTAACACAATGCAGTAGGTATGTTACTTTGCAAATTATTTTAGAAATCATTAGTAGGATCCGCTACGGATGGAATTTAACATAACGACGTGCATCGTAGACGATTACTATTCAAATAGAGCCTTGTAACCCCTCGTTGCTTTACAACAATAGGTTCTGGTGCAAGCTGTTATTTTTGGAATAACATCACCTACTTTTATATTTTACTAATACGCTACGGTAGTAGAATTGGTAGCTTAGAAATTAGTATCAGTATCGATATTGTTAATATGACCCGCTTCGGGGGGAATTTAATCAGACCACGTCCACAGGAGGCAATTATTATGTAAATAGAGTTCAGAAATGGTTCCTGTGTTATTTGCCTTAGTTCTACTAAACTTTTGTCATTGAAAACATTTATATAAAATATACATAATATGTATAGAATTTTATACCTTAGAGGTTTACTCATTGCTCATAGTGAAGTTAGTGTGACCCGCACGGGCGTAATTAAACCTGACCGCGTCGGACACAGGCGATTACTATGCAAATATAGCCTATAGCCGCCTTTCTGCCGGCCTTACCATGTGCTGCCTTTTTTGGGATAAATACCTTACCTACATTTGTTTATTTCCAAAATAATAGTGCAGATATTAAATTTAATATTCTTAGTGGGACTCGCATATAATGTTAACTAAACAGACACGCCCTCTGTAGGCAAATACTGTATACACAGGAGTTTCTCTTACTGATTTTATTCAATTATCTCTATTTTACTTAGTCTATATGCTTCTACTTCTATTCAAAATATTGCTTTATTTTTTGTTATATTTTTTGCTTATTCTCTCGTAGTGATGTTACAGTAATTTACAAGGTCTAATAAAAATTGACCGCAGCGGATAAAGGCGGACAGAGCCGTGTAACCTGTAACGCTTCGCTGCCTCCTCGGCCTTATATTACGAGTACATTTGTCAACGTAACAATGTATCCTTATGTATTATAAAGTAAAGTCCTCCATCGCGTCTGTTTGCCTGTCTGTTCGCCATAAGCTCAAACTATTACGGATTTTCATGTAGTTTTTATCGATAGATAGAGATGATTAAGTTTTTAGTACATTGGCTAAAATATAACGATATTTTTTGGCGGTGCCGGAAAAAATAAGCTGCCTGAGATCCTTCAACGATAAAGTGGCGTAACCCTTTGAAATATATTCATGTAAGTTAAGCATAGGTAGTTTTTAATTTAACGCGGATTTTCGGTAATATTCACTAATATAATTTATCATACAATTTTTCTAGTAGTAGATCTAATAAAATTTACTGCTTATTGTGCTTCTCGTATATACGCTCACAGAGAAGTTAAAGCGCACCACATGCAATAATGAACACGATTGCTATGCAAATAGTGCTTTGTAACCAGGAGGTTACAAGGTGAACTGAGGACAGTTCACCTGTCTGAGCTTGTAATCCAAGTCTATATTTCTTTACTTGCCTTATATAATGAATACTTTTATGATTATTACATGAGTAGTATTTTATTTTCTTTTGACATCAGTAAAAATTCAAAATCCTTATGTCATCTAAACTGTACCTGAATGAGATATGGTTTCATGGATTAAATCGTTATGACAGCACTAATAAATGACGATTTAAATAACAATTAAAGATACTAGTCAGGACTGGGGTGCTTTGGCAAAACATGCATCAGCATCAAGTGATGCCATTGGTAGGACTGGTATCCTCAGAAACGTGATGTTAGAATTCAAACGAGTATCTTTTATTTTACTCGTAAAGTAAAATCTTATACTACGAACGAAGTCCGCGGAACAAATAATGCTTTATTGGAAGAATAATGGATAGACCTGAACACTTTACAATGGATCCTAAAGGTCGGGTTTGTCATAATCTTGCGACACAAACTAGTCGCCAACATGTCTAATTACTCAATACGCCAGACACGAACATGTAACTAATATTTCATTGCGACATGTTAGTGTAAATGTCATGCGACTACTATACTTAAATAATGTGGGATTGTGAGGTCTGATGCAAAGGATGAATGAACAATGTTCTTGTATGTGACTTTTCACTTTTATACCTTGTGGAGGTTTGGTATGCATAAAGTATTTTTAGTAAGTGTATAAATTAAAGTGTATTAAGATGCGTTTTATGATGTAATTCAACATTATGGCAAGCGGCATAACCAAACAATCCTGTGTATTTTATAATAATGTATCTTTTCAATGCATTATTTACAAAAGACATTTTGAGCTATGTTTACCTGGTAGGTTTATCATCAAAAGGACTGTTCCCTTACGTAGTACTGCGTTGTACGCATTATAAAACAATACCTTTGCTAATTTTCAAGCTAACTGTACCCGACCACCACCACAGAAAACGGCTAACCAAATCAAGCATCCGAATTTCACAACGATTCTAAACATCGCACGGTTATTGTCTAATGAAAAGTAATTAACTGGTGGGAGGGGGAGGGGGCACATTGACATGACAATGCCGAATGGAACAATCGCTGGCAGGAGAAGTGCTGAGTCAGCAAAAAAACTCGCGGGACATGCCTTGTAGCGGCCGAGCCGCCATCGAGCTACGAAGCCTTGTTCACTCGCCATTATAACTTTAACGTATCCTTGTTGACCAGGAAAACCTGTTAGTAATTTCTAACTGCTCCATACGTTATCTATTAAAATTGAAATAACCTTATTAATTAGTTATCTGTCATTCGTGCAAGAGCTGGCAATGCAGCACTTAGAATAAGGTGGCCTACATGTAGGTACCAAAAAATACAAAAATAAAAAAAATATCTTTTATTTGGGGAATTGACGGCTGCTACATCAATCTTTATTAAAGACTAAATTACCTATCTTTACTTAATTAAAGTTGAAATTTTTTTAGATATCTTTTTTTTTTTAAATATTCTTTATTTTAAAATTATGATGCTATTCGAGAAAAAAGCAATGCATCTATTACTATTATAAGTTTTTAATTATTTCAGATACATTCCTACATCGCCAGTGCTTTAAATACCGCATCCATTACATCCTACATCCTGGTAGTTAGGTTCGGTTAGTTAAGCTGCAAAGACGCCGACATAACTTCATTGATTAAAGCTCACGTTGATCGATGCTCATTTTACGTTTCCGATTTGTGAAACCGTCTAGGCAAATTTAAGACTCATCCATGACTCATAGCCTGATTGTGAAAGGTAATCTAGAAACATCTTTCTAGCTTATTTACTACTGACTTGCAATTAAGTTCAACCATTAATATTTCATTGTTATAAGTCACTCTTCATTAGAGCTCTAAGAAGTTACCGTTTACTTTTTACTCACAACCGTCAGTGTGTATTGGGAGCTCGTGGAATAAAGGTCATTTATCTGTTTCTCTGTAGCTCGAAACAAATAGTTCTTAAGGTGACGCAAGTCGCTGCGCTTTTACCGCTCTCCCATAAATCGATTTACTGAAATTACTTTAAAACTTTATCTTGTGAGTCAAAAACTAAGATCAAAGTCGATTGGTTGCGTAGTCATCTATGCTGCTTCGTATTTAAAACCTAATAGTGATTCTAAGCCAAATAGACCGCTAAATCATTTCCGTTAGTAATAAACATCACACGTAACCGAGCGTCATTCATCATAGAAGAGTATCAAGTACAAATTGTATGATGATAGTTCTTTCACTATCTCTCATCACCGTATCACTTCATATTATAATAATGACCGAACTGTAGCTAGCCTAAATACGCCAGGTCTGTCGGCTATAAACAGCCAGGCAGGGGTACCGGCTAGCCAGGCGTGAAGATGAGAGATAGCCAACCGCTCCACCGCATGACGCGTACGCAACGAGTGTCCCCTCCGTACGTACGTACTGCGTGCGTCCTGCGTACGTCTGCGTGCGGACCTGATTGCTATCGTTAAACAATTTCGGTTTTTCTGCTAATATTTTCACCGGTCAATTCGAGCCGACAGCCATTAATACTGTTAATGAAGGAACGGCAGCTGCTTGCTTAGTAAAGTTTTTCAAGTTTGCGAATTTGACGGTCTAAAGAACTGTTTGTTAATTAATTGCTTAAGTTGAGTTAATGTTATGAGTAGGTTATTCTAAACATATTTGAATTAAATGTAAATTTGTTCAAAGAGAGCAGCTGTTTGATAAAATGGCGAACAAAGAGTGTTTTAGCTCCTCCTTTTCTTGCAATGAAAGATTTCTAACTGAGAAAATCCATGCTACTATGCAGTCTTTTGAATCACTGAATGAACGAGTTCATACCAGCTTAATCTTAGAATATTAAAATCTATTTTGATTTATAAAGATTAGATAAGAATAAAACTACAGACAAATCATGTAACAGCATAACATTTAATAAATTTAAAATACGTGCTTATTTCACTTCATTGGGCAGTTGCTGTGTTTAACAAATTTAATCTCTTTCAATGATTACATTAACAAAACATAATTTGGCTGCTTAGAAAAACCCAACAGAATAATTAAATGAGACTCTGGCAAGCTGCCTGAACTAGATTCAATTACCTATTATTGGATCAAAATGTAACACAAGGGGTTAACGGCCACCGGGGCGGCGCGGTGCGTGATGTGAATACTTCCACCGCTGCCAATTGATCGAACTGGTTAAAACATTTTAGATTAAATCGAAACCGCAAAACAGCCTGCCTTAACAATCAAACGGCGTGGTGACCGATGATTGCCTCCCGATACTGACGGCTTACGAAACACTGCTCCGTTAGTAGACAAACTAAAAATTAAAATAGCTAAACGGGCTTCCCCGCCGCAGCCACTAAGCAGGCCAATTGTGGTGCACAGCGGGCGGCGCGTCTTTCATTATTTTATAATAACTCCGATAGAGGGCGAGCGTCGAAACGTCCATGTCATGCTGCGGCAGACCAAATAACCAACTCTTACCAAATTAATTGCCACATTCTGGGCGGTAACGTCAGTCCAGCTCTACCTCAAGAGCCTCATTGTCGTTTCTGCAATCCAACCTCCCGATACAATCGGTATCAATTAAAGTTCATTGTCTAAGACACTGCCCATTACTCTTCCACCTAAGCAACTGTTTGGAACGCGGATGTTTTTTACAAATATTATCCTAATATTACTTAAACCCGGAAAAAGATTACAAAAATGTTTGCGGACGAGAAATTCACAAAAACAATAGAAGATTGAAACCCCGATGTGAATACTGACATCACGTATTTCTCCTAGTCCTACCAATCAATAGTAAATTATCAAAATATTTGCATGGATGCAAAACATAGTATTGGTAATCGGAATTTCTGTCACACCATATATTCTAACGACACACATGATTACAACAACATGTCAAATGCCTCGTGCCTTCACTTCCCGGTTCAGTGTTTTCCCATTAGTGCAGCTTTACATTCACCTCCGAGTCCACTATCTCAAAGATATGTAAATTGTACAGCGTCAAGTGTTTCTAGCCTGTCGACGTTCGATCTGGCCGTTGTGATTATTGGAACAAATTTGATTTAAATTTCAATTGTTTTCTAATTGCTCGCTCGCTTTAGCTTTGTCACTGGTTAAAACTCTTAAATAACACAAAACACGACACATTTTTTTATAAATAATTTAATTTTCGCCGAAACTTAGTTAACTTAATTCGTATCAAGGTGTTAGTATGTCGTCAAGAGAACCTTTGAACCTTACATGATACGTAACAAAATAATGCTGATGCATTGTTTTACCTCTCTTAAGAAAGATAATCGAAGTATTACGTGTGAAGGATTTGATCCGTCCATGAACGGGCGCCGTGCTCCATTCGTAACATCTGTACGGATCGATATAGCACTCGATCCTAAATCGAGATTATGCTAAAGCGATGTTAGACGTGTCGAACGCACCTATCTCTGGATCGATATAAATCATCTTATTAACTATTGTTTCGGGAGGTGTGGTGTGAACGAGCCGCGATGTTATCGGCCCTCTGATGTGTTTTAAATTAACATAATAGGTTTTGTGAATGGGTATTGCCTTTCTGTGTTTGTTGTTTTGGACGCCCCACAAC
>DWFC01000166.1:0-12965 GCA_018247075.1 Hasora chromus | reverse complement strand
AACGCGCGCGTGTAACAGGAAAGTTATGAATTGTTTGGAGCTCCTGAGGACTCAGTTAAACCTCTTTATACGCTGCTAACGGTATCACGTCTCCATCGACCGAGGATACTATATCCGCGACAATATATCCGGGCGACATTATATCTGAAGCTTTATATACGCGACAATGTATCCGCGGAACGCGGTTGTTGGGGGCCTCGGTGGAGGTAAGGAGGGAAGTAGCCATTGGAGATCCTAAGGTGCATAGGGCCGGGGCGAAGCCCCGGTGGCGATTGGTGGACGAAGCCCCTATAAAAATATCTAGATTTATAAGAAGGTACGAAGGTTAGTGTGTGTATGTATAGAATTTGGCCGGAAGAGGAGGAGAATTGTCACGGATATAGTGTCCTCGGATATGAAGACATAGAACTACACATAGGCGTGACAGTAGTACGGTTTTATGGCTGATAGCCCGTTACAACATAGTTAAATATCAATAATCATTTCCTCCTGTCACAAATTTATCACTTACTTGCGGGATACAATTTATTTAAGTGAATGACATAGTATAAGTGTAAATGATAGAGTGAGCTAAAAATCCTTGTCTTATTCCACAGAGTCCGAGCGAAACATTCTTAAGAATGCGCAACGAGATCTCCACTGCAGTCTGGCCACATAACGAGCATACGAAAACATACCTTATTAGTTAGCCAGTTAAGTTCATTTCGGTGCTATTGTACATAACACTTCGTAGATTCTTCCATCGCTATCGAATAATTGCTTGCTTCAATGTAATTATCATCACAAATTAGGTAAACTAATCGTTATGTGAAGGAATAGGGTATGTTTTTATATGGAGGGTACTGTTCGCGGAGGAATGGCGAGACCTAAACAGTATTGTAGGATAGTGTACTAGACTAGGGTATACGATGTATTTATATTGTAACATTATGTAGAGTATAGGCTAGTGATAACTCGAGTCGAGTAAGTGTTGAAGTGAGAATGTGTTGTTGTTATTTTGGTGAAATATACAGTCAAAGAATGTGATTTTTTTCTTTTAAATCAGCTGTAGCACACGAGCATGCGGTGCAGATAGCAAATTACCACTACATCCATAATAACAGTGATTCAATATATCACAAATTTTGTCAGTGTTGTGACGAGTGCCCGTGTTACATACCTTTAGCTCCTCAATTGTGAACGTAATATTTTTATTTAATAATTTGAATATATTACATACTGCTCACAGAACAAAATAAATTTGAAATGAATAAAAAATGTCTCGTTTCAACTTTTGAATGGCAAACAGGGATATACAGAGTTCTAAACTCGTGGGAGAAAAAAGAAACAACAGCATTGGAGATAATCAAATGTATTTATTTAATTTACAATCGTCGACACACCAGATCTGCGCCAGCCGTAGCGGCCTCTCATACAAAACTTTTTGGTTCATCTACCAACTCTCTTACTTAACCCTTAGTGGAATTACTAATACATTACATAACACATATTAGTGTATACATTATTTAATACACGCGCACGCCGCGCCCGCTGCCCCGTCCATTGGCGATTCATTCGTGAATGGCATTTTCATCATTGAATGAAGAATGAACAAGTTTGAACGAATGATGGCAGATAGGTTGCGCGGGACGCGGCATCTCGACCAGTACAATCAGTTTCATCTTTGTACGGATAGATAACGAACCGTTTGGAATTAATATTATGTAGATGTAGCTATTTTTTTGGCTATTTTTGGCTATTCTTATACAAGTTAAAACTTGTTTAGATTTGGTCAATTCAAATGTTGTACAGAAATTTCATTCTCGATTTTAAGTCAGCCTTAAAAAATAGAACAATAAAGTTGTTCCTACAGTGTTACCAGTGTTCCCACGTTACCCATTCCGTACAAAAACAAATCCACCGTTCTCCCGCCCACAAGTGCATAACCCTACTCAATTTAACTATATCTATGTAGATAATAATTGTATACTTAATATTACGAATACGTTAAAACAATTCGAACTAAACAACCTCACCGTGCGCGTAGCACCAAATTCCGAACAGAACATTGAGCACTTGTTAAATTCATCTACGAAACTTAAATTACCCTCTGCGGGGACATCTACGAAAAGTGAGCCGAAGATTTAGTATAACACCATTTTTTTAATAGAAGGGAAGACAGACTACTGAGATCGACAGTGCGTCAGGGATGGTTCATTGAAGGTAAAAAATTACTTAATACGAGTAGAACTAAACAAAATATTACATCAATCGTTTTACCAACCTGATAGTTAATTGAAATGCAATGTCTTAAAATATGTTACTAATTGCATTAATTAATTGTGTAAGTCCATTGAAATTTTGAAAAAAAAATTTAAGCTAAAAATAATTTGAGCTTTTTTAACAAATATACTGAATGTTATTGAAATAATTTTTAAATCACGATACATTTTTTGTGACGTGAATTTATCTAAACTTCAGTACTAAAGAAGATACAATATCGACTGACGCACTGCACTTCAAATTTAGCTACACAATTTAGCGACCAAAATCCAATGCAATGTATAATCGTATTTAATACACACACAATAAGATCAATTTTACAACAGCGGGTTGCATCAACGGACGCTGGCTCCAAGATTCACTCAAAGTGACCGCCTCCGAGGTACAAAAGGAACACCTCGAATCTTATTTGGCATTACATTACTCCTACACGATATGACACGTTACATAGTGTTTTTTGTCAACAATTAAAATTTCACTTAAAACATAATTGTAATAAATCGCGTAATGACTTAATCGAACTAAACTAAATAGGATATAGACGGCCAGTGGCGTACAGACTAGCGCTAACCGAAATATATTTAATATAAATTCCATAAAGTACGTGTGGGTGCGCCCTTACGAGTATTACATAGATTGGCGGTTAAAGACGCGTCCACACTAAGCGACTACAACACAACTGGATCAAAACCAAAATAATTAGTTACTTGAGTGTTACATACAGACACCGCCCTCCGTACCGCGAGGACGGCGCCCTCCTACGCACATACACTTACGTTAAACTACTTTACATTAAACAGTACAGAATAAACTTCGTATATTATAGTTACGGTTAAAATATAAATGCATTCGAATCTCCTCGACGTGATGTTTACGTGACGTTGGGGCCTATTTTGCGTTCACAAATCTCTAATACAATGTATTAAATCGGACGTAGCACATGGACAGTTCATTTATCACTACGGAATGACATTTCATAGATAGTAAACTCTCCATTCATGAGCGCCAAACTTTCATTCACTCACTCACTCACTCAGTTTGACAACTCATTCCATTTGACAACTTTACATACAATTATAAAAATAATGCTTTATAAAGTCTGTCTTTGTAAAAAGTTCATACAATTACAAACGAGCAATTTCGTATTCGAATCGATGTTCTTATAATGAATGAAAGAAAAATAAGCCCAAAACGTTCTTACGTGCTATCTCACAGGTATCCTTTCTCTCTCCTGGCTCCGCTCTCCACAACGAGCACTTCGTTAAATACATCACCTTATTCTAAGCCAATATTTCATAAAAAATAACGACAGCCGTGACTTTAATTGAACTAAATCATCTTTTATCTCTTTCTAACCATAATTAGTCGGAACATATCAGGAAGAGACAAAACCCATTTTAATAAAATACGCCGATAAAGCTACCGCACGTTTCAAGAGTGCATCCGAAGTGTTAAACCATAGTAAATAATAATCTCTCGCGATTTAGAACTGAATAAGCGCGGGCCCGTCCGCGGGCCGACACTAGTTTAATCACGTTTCCGAAACCAATGAAAGCCAGCGAGACCCAGACTCTTGCGGTCGAAAAACTTACTACAATATTATAACCTTGAGCTGAGGAACGAAGCGGGTAGTGTCAAATATGTCGTTATCTTCATACTAAACAAATATAAACGGCATTTAGCACATAATACTTCAAGAATATCAAATTAGGTATATGTAAACCCGAAAAAGATCATAAGAATTACAGTTTTTGTAAATTATTCGTGTATATTTTTAAAAATATCATAAAAAATGCATCTGCGATCTGCAAATGTTCGACATACGATATTTTTGACAGTACGCGCGAGTATAACAAATAAATCGCTAAGGTAAAATAGAACAGTCGAAATATGGCAGTATGTGACAGAGAGCTCCGAAACTCGACCTTACGCTAACTTACTGTAGGATTCATTTTAAATACGCAATAAAGGTTATATTTTTGACATACATCTACGATATTATACGAGGGCCATACGAAAATGATGGAGGTATCTGTTGATTGTCTTTATTTACGGCTTCAGCTTTACTACTATCACACTACTTACACTCGATACCTCCAAAATAAAATTTGTACTTCTTGGCGGTTGATATCTAAAATTTCAAGTCACGGGCAAATGGTTCTAGTTAAAATGAAGATAGAGATGTCGAGAGTTTTACAGTTTCCTATGGCCCCGTACTACAATGGAAAAATACTCTATAATGGTATCTAATGGGGCTTTCGCCGAATTGTCAGGTATTGTACGTGTGTTACGCGGGGCGGATGGGGGGAGGGGGGGAAGATCCTTAGTACTTCAGCAGATCGTCGTCAAGTTCCGTGAGCGCTAGTTTACTGTCTATCACTGAAACAATAAAAAATACATTTTTACATAAATTACAAATCCATAAGATGTAAAAGCGAAGTATTTTTATATGTAACGAATTAATATTACACAAGTTTGCAGTCAACCTGATAGTAAGAGGCTCTGTCACTGGGTATACCACACATATAAGTTTGATGGATTTTTTATAGTACTAAAGGGGCACACAGGTAGACTGCACAGAAAATGAATAGTCTGTCCAGAAAGACATTGGGCGTGGAAATAGAGGGCGCTGTTGTCGTTTTCTTCCGATTTTGTTATGCTGATAGTATTTATATTACAAATGAACTAATTTTAATAGTTGTTTACAATTTATAAAAAGAAAATATATCCCAATATATCAAGAAATAGACACATATGGCATGACCCTTTTTACATGCGCCCAATTTTCTGAACAGACTATACATTCGCTAATGGGCATATGCAACAACGCGTTGCCGGTCTTGGTTTTTGGTTTGTGGTTTGTGTTGGCTTTGGTAAATGCAAGAGGGCAGTGAACTCACTTTGGTCCGGGATAGTAGTAGGGCGGGGGTCGCTCGTACTCAGTAGGGCCGTGGTAGCGTGGAGGGCCTTCTTCCCAGTGCCTGCAACACCACAACCGCTCAGTGCGTGTTCCGTGTACACGTGATGGCGTCAAACCAATTGTACAACATATCCGGTTGCTTGCTTTTTGAATGTGAAAACCATTGAGGTGCGCAAGAATATGTTGATATTCAAAGGGTTGTAGCATTGTGCACAAGGAATATATTGGATTTTAGACACAATCTAAGGCTTGCCGCTTCGAACTTATAGAAGAAGTGGATTAGCTTTAGTGGCAGATGTGATAAAGCAACCGTGTAAAGCCTTACATGTACAATTCCCAATATAGAGATCGCCGGAGTTGGGCATTGTAAAGTATCAAATAGTTGTTACGGTGGTATCTTGTAACCAAATCTACAAGTTCTGTTACCCATTAAGTGTACAGCAACAAGCTGTATGTACTAGGGCACTATAAGCGTACGACAAACTATTCGAAGAGATGCTGTTGCCCGTCTTCTTGGCCTTTACTCGCCTCTTTCGACACCCAGGTGGAGTTGGGGTAGCATTATTCTGAATCCAACGCTATACGGATAACGATGGTGAAGAAAGCGGTTAAATAATGAGGCATGATGGAATAAGTAGGGGGTAAAAGTAATACTCACTTTGGCGCCATATCATTATATCTGCGCGCGTGGTGTGCGTCGAGAGGCGGCGCCAGGGCGTGCGCGTGTGCGTGCGCGTGCGCGTGTGCGGGCCCGGCCGCCGGCCCCGCGGGCTCCTCGCGCGCCCGCCCCGCTCGCTTCTCGGCCTTGTAGGCGCTACAACGTCACGCGCACACCGCCCGCTATTAGTGCAACCCACCTGAACCTCCGCCCGCACCTGCGCCGCTCGCCGCCACTCGCACCCCGCCTTTATGCACTAACTCAATGCGGGGTGCGAGTGGCTAGCGATACGGTCAGGTTGGCAGTTCAAGTTACATTTTTAAGGGATTATTTTTAGAGCATATTATATGAAAATAATGAACCCATATTTAATTTCATTATATCAATTTTTTGTAAATTCAAAGTTAGACATTGTCCCACCATGTCAAAAATTAATAAAAATTAACTTTAATAAACCAAGAGGCGTTAAACTTAAGGGAATTCAACATCAATTAAAATGCTAAAGAATGGTAAACAGGAAGAAGCGAAACAGAACCCACACAGTAACATGCAATACATATAGATCACACATAAATACATCGATATATACCATTAGAAAAACATATAGCAGGCTATATAGACATCGATTTTGTTGTATATAAAAATACTATTTCTATAATATATAAAACCTCGAGTCACATACTCAAATATGTAAGAACTGTCGAAAGGAAACGCATGCAGCAACACCCAAAGAAAACAGAAAGATAAAACAGGGTATGATATGAATGATGTTAGTTACCACAATGGCTAGCTGTGTACTTCCACTCCTGTGAGGCCACTATCCGGCTCCTAGTAGTCTCGGACACAATAATGTACCTTATATCAGTCGCACTAGAGTTCACAATTGTTCGTACATGTATATGCAACGTAGCCCGCACGACAAGTCCGTCTCGTCTTACAGAATAGTTCATATAACCATAAACCTTATTTAGTAGTGTTGTAGATATTCACGTTTCGTCAAAAAGAATACATCAAAATATGATTACCTACAGATGATAATATGTTTCAGAGTACAACATACTAGGTTCAAAAATAGAAATCGATGGTTTTGCTAGAAGGCTTTAGGTTCGCCCACAAGATGACATGGCATTTTCACGTACGACTTCGTGGATTTTTTTTTTTTATAATATGAAATGAAACGAGAATGCAGACTATCTGATGACAGCAGTTACTGCAGCCCACAATATCCATGAACAAGGTCAATCACAAATGCGGTGCTCATTTTGAAGACAGGTAAATCGAATGCCTGTATAATGTCACCTTGAAGGATGACAGATGATGTTTTGAACTTACAAATTCTTGACTTAGAAAACACTTGTGCCAGATTAGATATCTATACATACTATTATAAAATTGTAAAAGTTCTCTGTCTATACATTGAAGACAATAAAAAAACCAAGTGGGTTTTGTCAGGGGGACGTTCCTGAATATAAAAATGTATTTTTTTAAATTTTTGTCTGTTTGTCTTTCTATTCGAGCATTACGTAAAATATACTGGACTGATTTTGATGCGGTTTTTCCTATTTGGTAGGTTATGGATTACTTAAAAACAAGTATACTTTTTTTCCGAAATTCCTTGTAATACAGACAGGAGGGGGTCCATATGTTTTCTACGCGGGTAAAACTGCGGGGCACAGTCTAGTACTCAATACTAATGGTTACACGATGAGGTCAAAATAGTTACGGCGATAATTCCAGACTTAAGCTTTAGATACTTATAACACTCCTATTTTGCTGTGATATTAAGGTATTAAAATCATCTCCTAATCTCAAACCTAAAACCCCTGATTGTGGGGAAACATTTCAATTAATTGAACCTAATATGTATGTAGACTGGTTACAGAATACAGATTACACAGTAAATATAAATGCTGGAGTACACAATAGAGAAAGAGTTACATCTATTCAATTCACTGCAGTGCACACATTCGTCACTTATTCACTAATCTTCATAATAGAGGTGGGATAAAATAAAATTGTATGCTGCTTCTGTGAAGGTTGCTTGATAGTTGTTGACTGGATTGAAATTGGTTTGCGTGATTATTGTTAGTAATTTCCCTAAAGGTTTTGCCCCTTGAAATGTTGTTTGTACTGCGTTGATTGAGTCGATATAAATGAGCATCACTACGACGAATAAACCTTCAAAGCGACATGTGATAGTGATGATGTAAGTTACATATGATTTTAATTTAAACCACCTCTTTCTTCACTAAGAATGTTTCGATATAATCGATAAGATATTGGATTATATTGTGAATATTATTCATATACAGTACTTCCAAAAATGCCTTATTTGATTATGTCATAAGCTTTGTAATAAAATATATGATTATTATGACCCTACAACTGATATATTTTCTTACAAAAATGTTACTAACATATTATTTAATGATATTACGTTGATATGATATTATTACAAGCCTGATTATAATATTGTATTATATCTTATGATTTGAATTTCAAAGGTTATTTTTATATACACTAATTTCTTCAGTGCTACAATAGTTAGTTTTAAATATTATATTCGAGAGTATAGTCCATAATTTTATCACTTGATCTACAAAATTATATGACACTTGAGCAGAAATGATTATTACTAACAAAACCCATTATATTCATTAAATTAGTTTCTCTATGGCTTTCTTCCATACTCCAAGAGTAAATAGTACGATTTGAATATAGTAGATGATCTCATAGAATTATCTTAGAATTTTCATCATCTCCTGATGAACTCTGTTGGGCTGCCACATCGTACATCTGTATAACTGGGTATCTTAAAAATCCATCACCCTTTTAAAAGCGAGGAGTAAGAAACTAAAGATAATGTTTTTACATTGCGATCCCTTCGCTAGTTTGCCAAATGAAAACAAAAATAAAACAATATTAATGGGTTTGAAGGAGTTTAGAGAGAAGTTTAAATAGTGTCACATAATTATCTAGACCAGTGGAAGGAATATAGCAGATGAGTAACATACGGGCCAGCTACGCAGTCTTCCGTCTCTTAAGTAACTATTTCCACTCCTCGATAACATTTCTTACTACTATGATTATGATTTCCGTACTTTATGAATATTGAATATAATATACAATTTTAGTTACAAAAATTTACTTAGTAACTGTCAAATATACTGAGAATATAGAATATCCAAATGAGTATGCAAATTCAGTTTAATATGTTTATTACGTATTAAGAGATTCGCTCACTAAAGCCGTATCGATCTATCGCTCCAAGCATCACAAAGTGTAAACACGTACAAACAACCAATACGTACACATTGTATCGTTACTTCTACCACGGTATCAAAACTATTTGAAAAATCCTTCAAAATCACTACCATTGTATATGCGAAAAACATCGGCTACAGTATGGATATAATTTTATGGAATATTCATCGAAAAATTGTACAAGCGTTGCGTTATAGTATACTGGAGTGACAAACGTTTGATCAAACATTTGCTCATGTTAAAAGAAAGAGAGTTCCTTAAACTGCATTTAAAATTTTATCGTTTGGGAACTAGTAAGTAACAAACTGCCAGAAATTAATCTAGGAAGAAAAATTTGATGTTCATTAAAATTACATTTCATCAGCCAAGTTTGTATTTCGGTTTGCCACAATAACTACTTCAAACTAACAAATATTCTGAAAGTATCCAGTACAAACTGGAGAATTTTAAATACGCAGTATGTCTCTTAGTGATGAACATAACAGACCTCATTGATTTTATTTTATTTTGATGTCGTGTGTGGCAAACATGACAAATGTTTGATCAAACATTCGCTAAAGCGCGGCGAGGCGTAAGCGGTGCGAGCAGCGGACGAATGAAGTATAAAGCGTTTGGTTATATATTTATAGCTGATCGGAACTTGTTATGTATTGCGACGAAACTGAGACAAACCGAAACGTGAAGGACGTAGTTAAAGGAGTTATTGTTATAGATAACATGGTGACTTTATGTTTGGTTACACCAATAGCTTTGTTTTTGACTTTTGATATCATTCCTAAAAAAAAATTGTAGTACCTTATTACCTTAAGTATTTTTATGATATAATAAGTGAAGTATCATATATGACTGTTAGCAAAACAATTTATGGTATTATTTTAAATTGATATGGTCCATTTTCCTTCATTAAAATGGAAATAATTTATTATTATTCATTTATCAAAATAAGATCGGCAAAATTCTAACGTCAAAAAATCCTTCAAAAAGTCGTTCAAAACTCGATTGTTTGTTAAAATGGTACATATGTCACAAACCATATAACATATCATGGACGTTGGCGTTGGCGTTCGCGACGCCTTCGTAGAGCCCTGCTCTGGAAGACGATACCTCCACACCTATCAAGCCTACAATAAATTGGTCGTTTCTCTAACCCTTAAAATTCATTTCTAAATCATAAATACAAAAGCTACCTTCAAATTTTGGTTACAAATTCACAAATATTTTATTCCAATGTTTAAAAAACCTACTAATAAAAATTACCTAATAATATTGAATTTGTAACATTAAAACTTAAATATTTATTACAACTAGCATGGCTGCTGTACAACATTTCTACTAAAGTTCATTTCTCTCAAATACACATTGTTTAAAAGCGATTAAAAATTATATGTATTTTTTTATAAAATATTTTTACACAATGACATTAAAAAGCTAAGTTATCTTTTCAATGAAACATCGATATAAAAATGTTTAACTCTCAATGGGACGAAATGTTTCAATCCACTCAGTGCAGTAGTTAATCTGTCCTGTAATAATCGACGGATTATTTCGTAAAAACTTTTTTTTTTACGTTCTTTAATAAAAAAAAATTATAGTAGCCGCTACTACAGGCAATCAAGTTCAATTTGATAATATTACCAATGATTAAAAAAGTTTTCACACACACGTTAAAAACCCTTATTAAAATGTTTTTGTTTGAAAATTACTTCATAAGTAAAACTTGGTTTAGATTTTATTAGAATGAGAAAATTGCTTTTATAATATCCCAAAATTTCTAGTATATTTAAAAATGTATCAAAAATTGATACCTAATAAACTGTTTGTCTGAAATTTATTTTTATATGAACAGTTAGATATTTAGATAATTCAACACTACAATTTTGTAAAATACTACGTTATTGTATTTTTTTTTTGTCAAAATTCCTTCATCCTCATATACAAAGGAGTTAACCAATTTTCATGTCATGGTATTTTAAGTTTACAACATTATTGATATTGACATCCTACTGTTTGCCTATACTAAATCAATAAATTTTCATGATATAGGTGATCTTAAAAGTGCTTAAAAATTCTGATATAAAATCAGTAAAGTAAAATAACCTAGCCAAAAATAGATGCCTAAAACTACAAATACTAAAAATACTGAAGCCTTCATTAAATGAATATATATCACCAATGTTTGTTAAATATGTATAAATATCATCGTAAATCGTTATGAATCATAATTAATTAATGTAAGATATAAGTTTATTTCTACTGATTCATACTTTTATTATTAACTACAAGGGTGGGAGAGAGGAGGGAGGGGATTTTTTAAAATTATTAGCCTTCACGCATACGATGCAATGTTTAGCACGAATTTCAATACTTAAATATTTTTGGATATTTTAAAGATTTGCTTCCAAAATATAGTACCCGATCCTAATCATAGTACTTAGATTGAACGTCATGTAAATTTATATATGCTGTTGTTAGCTGTCACACTGCGAACACTATTGAATCATGGCACAACTATGTGAGATCTGTCTTTGTAAAATATATTAAAGATCTAATAAAACAAATAATAATAAGTTAAAAAGAACGAATTCGAATTGAATGCAAAGTAATTACGATTAAATTCTAATTGAAATGGTTAAAGCGCTTCAAGAGCGGATGTCGCTGTAGTCACGAGCGTCGAGCCGACGCCAAGACGTAGCGTGTGCGTGTTCAAAATGCAGACAACTGTTTTCACTGACAATCAGATTAAGAGCCTTTTCAATTTGATTAAATTATCCACCGCTACATAGTAAAGTTGATTAAAGCAGATTTTACTCGCAAAATATTGTGATACTGTCGTAATCACATTTTTTTATGATATTTAATAACATCGAACTATACTCGTAACTTCAGGTAATGTAGCCTCAGGTTTATTTTTGAAAAATAGTTAATTTACACAAAAGGTTGATTAGTATTATGCGGGATAGACCGGGACATGGACTCATTTCGAAAATTCTTTCACCATTAGAATGCTTAATTATCCCTGAGTAACATATAGGCTATATTTTTTTACTAGAAAATATTTCAAACAAATGTCCACCCGTGCGAAGCCGGGACGGGTCGCTAGTAGATAATAAATAAATAATAATTGCAACTACGACTATATGTTGAGACGCCTACATGTTGTCTACATTTGATTCATTGTGTTCTATATTTAGATTTGTTTGTTTACAAATACTTAGGATATGACTAATCTGTTTTTTTTTTATAAATTAAGAATACATGCTATTTCAACAGATGTTCTGCGGTCTTCAAAATATATTTCGTAGAGAAACTAGAGTAGACTAGAGTAGAAAACTTTTTATTTTGTTATAATTAGGTACATGCAGTAAAATAATACTTTTGGTATAAAAAGAAATCATATTAAAGTTAACGTTAAACAACAGTAATGATAACAACCAGCCTATCTCGAATCTAAAGAAATGTCATTAAATTTCAAAATAAAATATAATCAAGCATTAATTGTGTTAGTGGCTAAATAATAAATGACAAATCCACACAGTATTTTGCAACATGCTAAGGATTTCACACTTAGCGATAGTACATGTCCAATGCATTTATACTTAAACAAATTCAAGAATGAAACAGTATATCGAAGAGGGGTCACAGAAGCAAGGCAAGAGGCACGTAGCATTACGGTTCAATCCATACCGATTAACGTTAACGTCACACTTCCAGTGCCCTTCTATGCTTTCCGTTGCATTCGTTATGCATATTCCAATTGTCCCTCAAAACAGTCACTTGTTCCGATGGAGGGAATCGTCGTTCTTGATTGCTATGTATCGAAAGGTGCTACATGAATTTTCTCGTGGGAGTCGACTAAATAAG
>DWFC01000165.1:0-12979 GCA_018247075.1 Hasora chromus | reverse complement strand
CTGCGGGAATCGAATCCGCGACCCCACGTTTCACAGACCGGCTCATCACCGACTGCGCCACAGAGGTCGTCAAAACTTTGTGACTTTCAGTTTCATTGAAAGCAAAACATTATGTAAATAATATACAAAAGTAGTTAAAAGACACGCTGTATGTAATGTCAAGGGCACAAACTGTACACTTCCGACTCATTCTAACGACTTCACTTTGCTAAATAATGTACTCCAAATACAACTTTCAATGGTACAAACCATTCAGTGTACTCCATACACAACTTATTAATGTACCATTTCAGTGTGTTTAGTACAAATTATTTTCACTTCCCGTTCGATATCGAGCACGTTGAATTTATTAGTAGCATGTAATTTATAATGAATAATAAATTAATATAAGAAATTATAAGAAAACTTGTGATTATTCCAATAATTGTTAAATACAAAATTGCTAAACGAACAATAAAATTTAAAAAATAATGATTGTATATTAAAAGGCACGGACATCATGTTTGTGGAGACAAAATTCCAATAAAAAAAATAAACAGGACAGGAAGCATTCGAACTTAAGGTGAAATCGATAGAAGCGTACTCAGACTGGACTCTTAACGCTTTGCTTCGCTCTGACTTAGCTAAGTGTAAGCTCAGTATATAGATTACTAGCGGCTCGTCCCGGCTTCGCACGGGTGGTCATTTATTTTAAACATTTTCTAGTAATAAATTTTGCCTATATTACTTAGGAATAATGTAGCATTCTAATAGTGAAACAATTGTTAAAATCCGTCCAGCAGTTTTTTCGTTTATTCGTAACAAACATACATCTATACTATTATAAAATTGTAAAAGGGCTCTGTCTGTACAATGAAGATATTAAAAAAAATATAAGTGGGTTTAGTTAGGGGGACGTGTCTGAATATAATTTTTTTTTTTTTAATTTTTTGTCTGTTTGCCTTTTTGTTCGAGCGTCACGTAAAATCTACTGGACCGATTTTGATGCTGTTTTCGCTATTTGGTAGCTTTTGGTTCAACTTAAAACCTGGTATACCTTTTATCCCGAAATTCCATGTAACATACGTTTAAATAAAGCCCTACGAAGTTGTATCGTAATTGTGACTAATCCTGGTCACAGATGGGCTGCGTGGTCACTTAACATCCGCACTCTCCAGTGTGTGCTTATAACTTATTTACTTGTTTATAACTTAAAAAATTAAATCTGAAAGATAATACTATAAATAATGGAGTGATAGTGAGAGTAAATGGAGTGAAATATAGATAGAATCACTGAATACTAAATAAAACGCGGATAAGCTATCAAAAATGACCCTATTCATATTCGGGCGGGCGTGACAGAAATATGTATATTGCCAGAGTTACCTACGAGAATGTCAAATGCTAAGAAATGTAGGTCCGAAACAGTTCTAGCAATAACATAAAATATGGAAGATGATTTGAATTTTTATGAGGGTAAGTTTTCTGTAGAAATATCTACATATACGATAAAATCTATAAAATATATAAAAGCTTTTTTCTGATTATGTCTTCTATTTTTCCTACTCATAATATGTGTACTGTGACCGACTGAAAGTTTGACGTACAGCCAAAACCAGTGCCTACTTACCTAAAGAAGCACGGAAGTTTCTTGCATCAAGTAATCGATCACTAAGAAAGAATTTTTGAACATCCATTCCCTATGGATGTGTGTTATTCATGTAGTAATATTGGGCGACAGCAAATAAATAACATTAGGTTTAGACCCCGTGACAGCGACATCTATTTTTAATCAGTTACTTTTATCTTAGCCTATAAATGCTGTGGTAAAGACAATACTGTTACTGATGTTTACTTGCTATCAAGAGATTTGTTGCTTAAAGATTAAGTAACGGGTTTTAATTTGATTATTGAATTTAAAACTGCTTTTTATAACCATAATCTTATAATGGATAATTCATAGTTACCATGTCCAATATACAATTGTCCATAATGTATCGACGGAACTTTTCCAAAAAGATCTTTCTTGTAGACGGAACCATATTGGTGCCATCCGAGTTATCCAGAAGCATTAATAAGAATTCCAACTGTAAAAAATAAAATACCAAATTAACTTGGCAGTATTTTTTGACAAGGGAGTTAAAATGAGAGATAATAGCACTTTGTGCGTTGTTTATAAATACCCACTTGGATTTGTTCAAGAGGTTCAACAGCTTTAGCTATTTTTCCACAGTCCTCTCTAAACTGCGCTTCTAACCGTGAATCGTCTTGCGACGTAGGCATCAGTTTAGATATCTTATCTGTAGATTTCAAAAATTTACTCGTTGAGAATATTCAGATAAAATTGTCTAGTATTATTGGATATAAACTCATAATAAAATTCCAGATTCACCAGTGCCGCTAGGTACAAAAACAGATCGCCTAATGGTGCCCTTTTCAGCCATTTCTGCGAATTGAAAAAGTGATTTTAATCACAGAGAGAACTTGTCTATTCAGTCGAGGATTCTTTATACGTGTTCTACAGATTTTGGATCCTTATTTTTGTTTATCAACATTTTTAATAATATAAACATGAAAAATAATATACAAAAGTATACCTGCAATTCTAGGGTCGGTTTCTCCTTGAACGGAAGTAGGCTTTTGCCACCAAGGCTTGCGAATAATAGTGCGTAGCACTTTTTCATCAGGGCTTTTAATGTTTAGGAAATTATCAAATCTGAAATAATCAAACTTAGATTAAATATAATCTTTTCTTCTAGAGCGAGCGTTAGCGAGTAACGTGTAATGGGATCATAGTCTTAAATCAGGAAATAGGATAATGGAAGGAATAAATGGAATGGAATGGAAGATTTCTAAACCAGTGTACGTAAAAAAAAATTTAAAAAATGAATAAAAATATAACCTTATTCAGCATCGAGGATTATAGTGGGGACTAAAACTTTCAAGTGTTCTATAGATTGTTCAATTGTAATCACTTACGAAATTTTATTGAAGAATACATATTTGACAAGATGGTGTCTGGTATCACGATGCTGCATTAGACCACAAAGAACGTATAGGCCCTCTATTTGTTGAGTAAATTTCATGTCCTGAAATAGCACATTAGATTAATTTAGGGTTTCAACTTTCAAAACGTTTACCCTCGAACAATATTCTAGATATCCTAGAGCTAAGATGTTCGTACGAAAATACGAGCTGATATATTGTGACGCAACTGAATTAAATAAAATTGAAAATCAAAACCTTCCGTTGCTGACTCACAAAACACAAGATACACAACTCACAACACAAAAGATACTGATGGAACTTGGTTGCAAATCTTATGGGCTGCAGCGGCCACTTAGCCGTGCCTTATGACAGCTTTACTGCTTGATAACACAAACTTGTTGAAGCAAGTTTACTACGATATATTCTATTTTAAATAATACCACAATAAATACCGGTGAAACCAAATCAAACAGCAGGCATTCTCTAACAATGCAGTGTTCCAGTATATCACACAGTGCCGCTTCGTCGAGGAATGTCCAAAGAGAATCGAGTAAAGTGCAGAGCCGGGGCTGTGGCTGGGCCAGTAAATATGTAGATAGGTCGTGCTAAAAGAAGCGTATAAAGAAAGTTTATTTTTATTACCTATTAATTCTTTAAGTGTTTATAAAAAAAAAATAAAATTTAAAGAACAATAAAACAAGGCATCCGAATTTGGAAGGAGAACCGGGAGTGGCATCTCTGATCACACTGGATCACATAAGTCATAGATAACCACATATTCTTAGTTAAACTGTAAGGTCGTGTGATGTGGTAATTAAATTTAAAAAAACTTATTTAATCCTGGAAAGATTTCTTGGAACCTAAAACACATAAACACTTAAACATAAAACAATTTACAAACAAGATACACTGAAGAAAGTAGGCCAAGCTATTTCAACTTACAAACCCATTATTCCTGGCTTTCATAAAGACCTCAACAGCTGTCTGTTCTGGTTGTATGCTTCTAGTTTTAACACCAATCGCACCACGTAGCCTCGGCAGAAGCTCCCCTACAACCACGTAGGAGAGCCTAAGTACTGTACCCAGTTCCACTACCACTACTCGAGCTAGGGAGATGAGAAACGCCTGTGGAAGAATAAAAATATATAGTAAAGGCATTATCAGAATGCGTGCGCTATTTGAAAAAATAATTCTTCTATAAAAGTTGATTGAATTATGCTACCCTCGTGGGTGGGACCACAGTGTCTCTATATATGTTCTTTTTTGGAGTTGCCGTGTTTTCGCCTACGGGGTAGTATATTTGGCTGCTATGGGAATTGACGTTAAAAAAGAACTATGAATTTAGTCCAATTTGAATAAAATATTTTGACTTTGTAAAAAAAAATATTTACAAAAAATCAGGTGGTACCTCATGGAGGATGTGGTGACGATAAGCAGAGGCCAGTTATGCCTGTAGTAGCTGGCTATGCCGAGTGCTTGGAAGGTTTTCCCCAAGCCCATATCGTCTGCTATCATGCACCGCCCGCGGCGCGCAATGCCAAACCTGAGGGTACCAAACGTACAGAGAGTTATAAAAATATGTGATAGCCATGATATGCAAGAACGAGATCTTTGAACTCTGTTCTCAGAAGGAGCATTGCCAACACGGATGTCTTGGGCTGCAGTAGCTACTTACCATTAAGCAGCCTATATGCTCATGTGCTATTTCGTACTATAATTTTAAAAAGAAGCACACAAGTAAGGTTTCCCCTAGTCGTAAGTGGCTGCAGCAGCTCATGATGTGTGAAAGACCACACCTGTGTTTTACACATGTAAGCAACATGAAAATTTAATTATTATTGGCTATTACACTGTTACATTAAAAACAGTAGAGCAACACTTGCATGTTATTAAATAAATGATGTGTTTAATGCTGACCTGACACCTTCTTCTTGAAAAGACATTAATTTTTCTTTTAATGTGGGTTCAATTGGTGATAAATCTACAAGATTGGCATCCATAATTTCAGTCTGTAGCACCTGTCAAAAAATAAAGGAATTTGTCTGCTTTCAGTCGAACAAGCAATACTGAAACTAAAAAATGCACAATGTACATCTTCAAAGGGTTTAATATTAAAAAATGTTTTGTCTAATTACATAATTTATAAACCAAAATAACCGTACCTTATCTAAATATATGATATATCTATGTGGAGGTCTTTAAATGCAATAACATTTTTTTTTTAATGAAAAAGCTTATAGTTTTGGTGTCACAGTAAGGCTAAATATGGTCGTAACTTTTTTTAAAGTATACCTTCAAAACATAAGATGGGAGGGGCCCCAGCACCACATGGGGCGCTAATGGAGCCACCTTGTTCATGAGATCTTGGTAATCATTTATTGAAAAATTCCACTTGTTTGTCTTGCTATCTAAAACAAAAATGTACAATTTGTGACTGAAATCATTATTTGTGTATGTGTGTGTGAAACTTCTGCAGTGGACTGAATGTTACATCATAAAAAATATAAGAAACTAAATGATATATTATTCATCTTGGCTCTTATATCTTTAATTATTGCTTAAAAGTGTTGAACATTATAAAGGTAAGGTAAAGCTTGGCTCTCCTATGGTCTGCCATACAAGGGGGCAGGTGGTGGCAAAGTTATACATGACACAATTCACCTAAAGATTTATTTCTTTTATATTGATTCAATCTTATATTTATTTACTAAGCATTTAGAAAAGTTAAATTTTTATAATTTTCTAAGTCTGTTGTTTTCGATAAATTGTTCAATTTTATTACCCAATAATATCATATAATAAGACAATATAATTGTAATAGGGGCTGTAATCAAATTTTTGTCAATAATGCAGATGATTCATTACCAACATCACCACAAACAACATATAGAAACTTCATGACATGTAGCTCCATTAGGGCAGAATTAGTGCAGAAATTGTAACTATAAATATTTATACTGTTGCACTTTTACAGGTTATTGTGTCACAAAAATATTGTATACACTGAGAGTACTATAGGTATACAATATTTTAGTCTAAATCAACCATTAGTCCAAAACATTTATTTATACCCATTATTATTTGAAAGTGCATATTAGGACAACCTCCATTAAATAATAGTTTAGTAACTCTTTGATCTACAAGAGCCTGCTATGGAAACATTGCCAATGAAACAAATAAATGGGCCTACCCAGCCCAAATCTTTATCCAGTACAAAGTTAACAACCAGTTAATTTCATCTATTAATATAATAAAATAGCCTTTGTCTAAGATTATCTTTGTCTAATTTTATTACTAACCATAACTCCGTGATGGAATTGTCTTGAATATATTAATTAGCGGAGTACAGAACTCTGAGGGGTTCACTTCAAATCTGTTTTCTGATATCAAATAAATAGATCCACTGACCACTTTGGTTACAGGCACACTGTTATGTTGATTCTGATTGTGGCTATTACTTGTTTCCGGTTTAGGATAAGGGTGAAAAATAGAATTGCTATTTCCCTTAAAGAAACTTGTCCTAGGAGACTTGAGGAAGGGGCTCTGTGGTGCAGGCTTCGAGGGTGTGGAGGGAGAGGTAATTGTTGGTGTAGTTTTTTGTTGCGCTAGTTTAGCATGCTTTTTTTGAAGCGCGGCTAAACGTTTTCTTTCTATTTCCTCTTTCGTGCAGGCCATTATTGTTTTAAAACAATATTAACCCCTTGGGAATTTTTAATTCTTTAAGGGTGTTTACTACATCGAATTCAGTTAGATTATATTTGTTGTTTTGAATAAACGAATCTCTTTCACACACAAACATACAATGACACTTATCTTTGACAACTGACATTTGACAAAGACGAATTAGTTTCGAAATTGAACTGCCAAGTAGTACCTAATTAGTAACCTATTTTGACACATATGAACGATGTTGCAGAACATGAAAATCATTAAAATGTTTAAAAGGAAAAATGCGTATTTTATTGTAGTATATTAGCTTCTATTTATTATTTTATCAGTGTACCGTAGGTCGGAGCTTACAACCAATGATAGTACTATTACAATTAGAATTGGAACTGTCAATGTCAGCAGCAGGAAAGTAGACTTGGGTGGTTGGATGGACTTTGACATTTAGATAGTTTAAAAATTCAACACTTGTACACCTTGTAGACCTTCCTCGCCCTCTCTCTTTTGTAGTATACCTCAAACCAAACATAATGTCGGAGAAAAGCAGCCCAATCAAATACTTCCTTAGTGGAGGTTTCGGTGGCGTGTGTACTGTTCTAGCAGGACACCCGATGGATACGATAAAAGTTAGATTACAAACTATGCCATTACCCCAACCTGGAGAAACAGCGCTCTACGCTGGCACCTGGGACTGTTTCAAGAAAACTATCAATCGCGAGGGCTTCCGAGGACTCTACAAGGGTATGTCAGCTCCGCTTACAGGCGTAGCGCCTATATTCGCCATCAGTTTTTTCGGTTTTGGCCTAGGTAAAAAGTTAATTAAATCAGATGAAGACCAAGTGCTGACGAAAACAGAACTGTTCGCTGCGGGCGCTTTCTCTGGCATATTCACGACGTCAATCATGGCCCCCGGGGAGAGGATCAAATGCCTGCTCCAGATCCAGCAGGGCGGGAACGCGCCGCAGAAGTACAACGGCATGGTCGACTGCGCCAGGCAGTTATATGCAGAGGGCGGCATGAGGAGCATATACAAAGGCAGTGTGGCCACAATATTGAGGGACGTGCCAGCTAGTGGCATGTACTTCATGACTTATGAATGGGTGAAGGAGGTCTTGGTGCCTGAGGAAGCCAGCGCCAAGATGAAGGTGTTGGCTACTGTTGTGGCGGGAGGCTGCGCTGGAATAGCTAACTGGCTAGTGGGCATGCCTGCTGATGTACTAAAAAGTAGACTACAGACTGCTCCCGAGGGCACATATCCAAATGGTATGAGAGATGTCTTCAAGCAGCTCATGGCGAGAGAAGGTCCCACAGCATTGTACAAAGGAGTCACCCCTGTGATGATCCGAGCCTTCCCTGCTAACGCAGCTTGCTTCATGGGCTTTGAATTAGCTGTCAAGTTCCTCGACTGGATTGCTCCTAATATATGATTTGTTATCATTGTATAAAGTACTGTTGTAATCAGTAGTAAATAAGCTAAAGTGAAGTGTAAATCTGTAAAAACTGTAATTACAATTTTTAGTATTCCAATTTATAGCTGTAAATCTTGTTGATTGTTTAGTAGTTGCCAATTTTGATGACACTGAGTATCCATGCCAATAGCTTTAAAAAAACACAAATATATTTGTACAAAATATATTTTTTGTTATTAAAGAGCTATATTTTATCAAGTATTCTCTTATTAGTTTAAATATACATAATTGTCAAATTATATCTACATTTAGTTATAATGCCAAGGTTCTCTATTCTAATTTTGCCACTTGCTATTATATAACTGGATGAATGATACAATACACAAAGTAAATTTAGCTTTATCATAATCATATTTAGAAATTTGTGTAGCTACTTTATGTTACAAAACAGTTTAAACAACTAAGTGCCTTGAAATTTAATATGTTTACACTAAATTACATTTTACAAATTCCATTTTATTCTGGTTTCTCCATCTTACCCACAATAGGAAAACAAATAAGGGAATCTAACTAATAACTAAACCATTTGCCTGTTTATTTGTTCATGTGTTTCCTGTTTTTTTCTCAAAACATAATATTTTAATATTAATATAAATCACAATTTCCAAGATTTTATGCTACAAGAAGAAGATTAGAACAAGTTAGATAACTTGAAATACTTATAATTAATTTTATGGGCTCTGAACTCACAATACCATTTTATTACAATGACAAGATATTGTCACGAGAAATGATATTTGCTGTACCTACACATGATGTGTGCAGATCTTCAGATTTGAATGTTACATCAATAAAAATTCAAACTTTATATTTTTAACTTTTTAAACTTTATCTTATTTGACAATTTATTCCAAATATTTATTGGGCAAGATATTCTAGTGTAAGTCTAGATAATTTATATGAGAAATATCTAAACTTTTACAATCACTGAATTGAATTTGCTTACTTTTCAAGACTGAATGAAAAAAAAACATATATTTTCCTCATGTAAAACTTTATTTAACATTTTGTATACAATATAAATTACTTTTGTTACTACAATTTGTGCTTTTGTTATTTAAGGATTTCAATAAAATTCCCTCCGGAAGTTAATTTCAAATCTTCTGTTATCATGATAATCTTTATGCAATTTCCTTTTATGTACTTTTCTAATAGTTTCCTTTTCTTTGGGATCTTCCTCATTCTTCCTTTCATGCCCTAAACCTTTTTTATCCAATTTCTGAACTGCCTTTATTGGATATTTGTTCCCAGAACCATCTCTGCCTAAGCCAGATTCTTTATCCCACCCAACTTTGAGCATTATTTGGAATCCCCTATTTGATTCTGGTATCCTAAAGTTCGGCGGTAACTTCTTATCTTTGCTGGCATTGATGTTATGAATAGTTGAAGATAAATGTTCCTGTTTATCTGGAAACACCTTATTATTACATATAACACACTTGTATTCTTCTTTTAACCTCGCTTTAGGAACAGTGGTGGATGATGTTTTGTGGGATCCTTTGGATTTTGTATTTAGGAAAATTTCTGCAAGAACAAAGTTCTTATTCTTAATAACCAAAGTGCGGGCTGAATTCCCCGCTTTATCTCTTATTGAGGTATCTGCATCTCTTTTCAAGAGTTCCTTTACAGCTTCCACGGAGTTCGCCTGGCACGCTATCATAAGCAAGCTCCATCCAAACTCATCAACTATGTTTATCTTCTCCGGACAGATATTAAGGACATCCTTCAGTGTGTGAATGTCATTACGCTGTACAGATCGAAACAAATTTTTATCTGATGTGTCTATATCATCTAGCTTGCGTTTACGTTGGCTTGTAGTAGACTGTTGTTTTTTTGTAATACTTGCATTTTCAATTGGTGAATCATTAACTTTTGCGTCCTTGACTTCTTCTAAATATAGTCTTTTCACTTCATCGCCGTCCAATTCATGAATTTTATGGTCACAATCCTTGCGAGTCGATTGTGGCTGAGGCGAACTGGGTCTTACAAAGTTTGAATAGCCTTTACGGAACATGGCACTAAGTCGATCTTAAACCTACCTGTTATATCACTTGAAATTTTCATTTAAAGCTTTTATTGGAGAAATAAACTGTTGTTGGTTTGAAAAGATAACAAATGATTTATTTACTTACTTTACTTAATCATACAGACGATTGAGTCGAACAATGATTTGACAACTTGACAAGTAGAAAAAATGACCTACGTCAAATTGACATTAATGATTTTTTAATAAGTTATTTGCCCTGGGTCTTTGATTTTATGCCTTTCAAACAAAACAAGAAAGTGCATAATTACAAATAAAAGATTGGATGCAAATGGTCGAATATGTCGAATGAAAAAAAGGAAGACTAATTGATAATCTTTAAAAAAAATGTAGAATACACTACGATATGCAGACCACTCCAGGGGTCGGCAAACCGCAAACCGTGGGCTGCATGCAGCCGGCACTTTTCTGACATGTTTCAATATTATTGTTAAATAACTTCTTTACGAAGCACTATGCTTTTTTATGCTGTGTGGGGTTGTATGAGGAATTCACAGCTTCAATAAGCGAGTCAACCCTCCCTATCGGAGTTGCAACTTGCAGGACTTGTATGTAAGACCGTGTATCTACACTAGTGATGTTCCGGATATCCGAGGGAAAATAAAAATCCGTATCCGTGTCCGTTACTTTTCACGCGGATCTTTTACAGGTGTTAAGTAGAATTAAAATAACCATACATTTATATCCAGTGTTTTTATTTCTTAAAATCGAATATGTGGCACCTTTTTATTGCAAACCTTTATCGAAATCGTAAGATACCATACCAATACTATACCGTATCCGCGGATATACAATTTTAGTGATCCCGCACATCACTAGTCTACACACATAGCAAAAGAACCCACGACAACCTATTTCGATAAGACTCCCAGATAATATGTATATATTAGAAGGCTGTATAGCCTTCTATGTGTATCACAATTACTGCTGTATTTAAAAAATGATAATCAATTTTATTGAAAAAAAAACAAGGTATTTAATTTTTTTAATGTAACAAGTTTTCATTAATGATCTTTATATTTTTTGGAACATTTATCCATGTGCGGTCGCAGTCGAAAATGGGGGGGGGGTCACTAATAATGTATTGCCTTACTTTTGTAAATATTTAAGATTTTTCAATTAGACTTGTTCGATTGAGGTCATGATACTCCCCTCCTTCGTCCTGGAACATCATTAGCTTTTACATCAATTAGATCCACGCAATAAAAACTCATGAACTGAACATGAAGCGATATCTTCGGATCCCTTTGTAAGAATGTTTGAGGACATACGTCAGTTTATGATATGTGAAGGAATTCATATAGACAATATTACGTTCAATTAATTAATTAGTGACACTTTCATTAAAATAGGGAAGAACACCTAAAAATAATTGCAAGATTATGTGGACACTTGCCTTATAATCACATCAATCACACAAATAGGTATCGTAGTAAAACAATATGGATGTGCAGATACATGTAGGTGTGTAAATGAATGTGAAAAATGGTTTTGTATTGACAGTGATTATTTAGCAGGCAACATAGTTATTTCACCAAAAACACCTTTATCTGCTTTCGATCATCTTTGAATTTTTCCCCAATAAACTATAGAGTAGGTAGGATAATTTGGCAGTAGGCCTAAAATATCACTTATAAAACACGTGAAAAACAAATAAAATACAATGTTTACATAGTTATCTTTATTTAGAGAAAAATATTTTTGACGACATGAGGTTTTTTTTTTGGTTCTCATCATATCCAAATTCTTAATATCTAAACAACTATTGTTAAAAGGTACAAAAAGATACTAGGAAGAAATATCACAAAAGCTTTTATTATCCATAATCTAATCGAGCAATAGGTTGAATCCGTTAAGATATAAACAGTATACAGTGGCGAAACGATCTTAGAGACAGGCGGTGCAGTGCACCGGGGCCCAGAAGCTCAGGGGGCCCTCTAACCTAAGTTTTGAGGGCCCAATTGTTTCTCTAGTTGTGCTAGTATTGTAGTCAATGTAGTTGCTAGCAAGAGTAATTCATAAGGGATAATAAAAGAGTTATCTTTCGACAATCATGTTAGTGACAGCTTCATTTATCATAATCAAAGTAATACAAGCATAATATGCTATATTACAGTGAGCACCGTAATTGTTAAATATATTATAAAGAAATTTTTAACTGAATATAAAATCTCGAGTCTTAATTACTAAAAAGTAAAAAAAAAAAACAAGAATCAAAATCCTTAAACTTAAGTAAATAGTCAGTGTTGATGCAACCCAACTTTAATTAAATGGCTTGTCATTAAGTATTTAATAACTTTCACAATACGCCAAGCCGACAGAGGAGATTCGACGTCGGATACATAAAGATGTATACAATTTGCATATACATAGTAATTAGTTGATCCGACAAAATTGTCGTCAACGACACATTTACACAGATGTTTTGTCAGGACTTCTTGACAAAAAATATGCAGGTCATCAACTTTGCAGTGACCACGGGACGGGACACGACCTTGATTGACCCGCTAGAACCGACAATCGACAGAAATTGTCATGCGCACACTCACATATCAAAAACATACTTTTAGTTCTTACTTCAGTTTTGCTCTTAAACTATAATTAAAGAATTATAAAAAAATAAATGCTGCTTCAAAATCGGGTAAAGGAAAACTTAGCTTAAAGGAAATACAGTGTTGAGCTGAAAGAGTCGTGTGGCTGACCATGGAGACTGTTAGCAGCCAAGAATGCAAGCTTGTGTGCATATTGGCACACAGATGGCACCCTCACTTGAGCAGAGCAGTTGAAGTACATGTGGGTTAACTTGTAGGTCAACCTTTGAATCTGAAAAGTA
>DWFC01000164.1:0-12986 GCA_018247075.1 Hasora chromus | reverse complement strand
AGAGAGATGCTGCTGCCCATCTCCTGGTAGACTTAGCCTTTAGTCGCCTCTTACGACACCCACAGGCGGAGTTGGGGCAGCGCTATTATAAATCCAGCGCCACACGGACAGATTATAATCTATGACCACTCAATTATAATACTTTTTACAGCCTGTCAATTCAATTAAATTTCATTTCAAAGTTCAATACAGAGTTTCATATGAGCGAAGGTATACTGGAGATAAACCTTTTTTTTATTGTGTTATCTAGTAGTGTTATGTAATATCGTTCAATATAAAAATAATATATTTACCCATCTCTATTCTTGTATGGCGTTGGCATCAATTTGTAACCATAATTGGATGGTATTTGATGCATCCAGCTTCTACGAGTACAAAGCGATCCCTCTAAATGTCATGCCAATATAGTAGATTTCAACGAAAATACGCGAGCAATACTCAGAGAGCTTATCCCTGGCAAACGACGGTGACGCGCACTGTCAGTATTATATCTATCATACTTTTATTTACAGCAAAGTACGTATTCTGGTTTTATACGATCAGGTATTTCTCATATTGTATAATATAATAATTAAAATTTATATCGTCTAAAAGTATCACCTACATATACCTAATTATGGTCGATTTGATGAGCTAGAATCTAAAATATATGGGACACTATCTTTAATCTGTATAGATATATTAGGTATTTTACCTGTGGTTAATACCTAAAGTTATATACCTAGACTTAACTCATGACTCTGTGTTACATGTTAAAACTGGTAAAATGTATATAAAATACAAAATCAAATTACATATTTCATTAGGTATTTAGTCTATTTCTGTTTCTACAACTTAGTCCTGTTCATTTATGCCTGTGTAATACTACAGAACAATGAATATTCTCTCCTCTGTCCACATCTCTAGCTACAGATCTCTACGTCTTTATCTTATATGTTTTTTTTATATGATATTTATAAACCAGAGATATAAACGCTGCTCCATAGACTGTTAAGCTTAAAATGATAAGCCTAAATAGGCGTATCGCTACGATCGCAGTACCCTTTGCCGTTATGTAAGTTTGATTATATATGCTTGTATAAGATATATACAAAATTAAGGCGCGAAGTTTGCTGCTAAATACCGTGCAATAATACTTAGGACACAAGCATTGTATTTTATTTTATACCAAATGACGTAATCTTACGCACGCTTGCTGTGCATAAAGTGCGTGTTTAGGTCACACCGTTATATGTTTGATAAAAATACATTTTTAACATTATACATGGTGATATATGTTACTAAAAATAAAATATTATTAAATAGGTATACGTAATAAGATCTAGTGTGTGCTGTTATGTAACGAGACAAATTGGCAAGCTTATGCTCCGTACCCGTTGACCGAAGTACCACATAAATCAAGTGCATTAACAGAATACAACCACTGTATCTCATGTTACAAATAAACCTATTTTTCTACCAGTAATGAATAATGCATTTGTTTTATTTTTAAATGTTTCGGTGTTAATTTGTTTTGTGTTACAACATATAAAGGTTTAAAATAACTTTGTTTTCTGTAATGGTAAATATTTCACTGTAGAAAATATAATTTCGTACCGTATCAGCACTAGATAGGTCGCGATTCCTGCCATCAGGTAATATAATATATTCAAGTAGATATCGCGGGAGCCTAAATCCAAAGCGAGAGAGCGTCAAAGCCTCCATCCTTTTCTTGGAACCGTTCCCTGAACTTTATGGTAATGAGAGCGCATCATAAAATGTAAATTCTCACATTGTGTGCGCAACTTTTGTTCGAGTAATTATTTCAGTTTCATTTCAAAAATATGTTCGTCCTGTCATAAATATTAATACGGAATTATGAACTGGTTTTATGTACCTGAAGGTTTAACTTTATCACACATGCAATATGTACGATTATCGAACGCAGTAAACATGTATACGCTGTTGGTGTGAGCACGTCTGTGACAGATAAGGTCGCGGGTTCCATCTACTATATTTTTTATTTTTTTTTAATTAATGGGAAATTTAATTGATCTAGTGACATACACCAGATACCTCGAACAAATATTACTAACTATTTACAATAATGTTTCTATGCAATTGTAAAATAGGGGATATATTATTTCTTATTAGTGTCTTGAAAAAGACTTATTTTATTATTATATTTAATTATATGTGCCAAGTAATCGATCATGCTGTGCAGTTCATTATTATTGCAATAAATTAATTTGATTTTTATTAAATACTAAACCAAGCTATTGGATAGAAGCAATATCAATGAAGTTAACGTTACCTATAGTTAATATTAAATCTAATATCCGGATGCTATCCCGTATCCGTGATACAGATAAACTAATTAAAGATAGTTCCGTGTCTGCGAGATCGTGAGAATGGCATGGTATGGTATCGTATAGTAATCGTAGTATATTTAGAAGACTGTCCCGATTGTATTGTATTATCATAATTATTATTTCACTGTTGGTTGGTGGAGTTTTGTTCTTCCGGCGTAATCGTAATCGTTATCTGAAAACGCAATTTTACAGTAACTGATAATAAGTTTCTAGATCACAAATCACTTGTAAATGCTGCTTACAAAGTTGACTTGTAGCCGCATAATAACAACCGCTCCATCAATTTTCTTATTATATTCCCCATTGTTCGCCGAAAGCCAACAAAGGTTGAATGGGAATGAAGTGTAAAGGCAAAGTAGCAACAAGAAAATAGCAAAACGAGATTTGAGCAAATAAGAAATAACAATGGTCAAGTGAATAACAATAAAGTCGTTTGAGCGGAGGCAATGCAAGCAATCTAAGTGGCTACGTCGGTCCGCGCAAAATACTGTATTCAAAAACTGTGTTCTTACAAAGCGAGGGGGAACAGTCTGTTACAGTTCCTACTTCTTTTACATCAGAATGCCTTTGGAAACTGCGACTTCGAAGTAAACCGTATAATTAAAAATTAATTTAGGTTTGCCAATTTTATTACACCAGTTAGTACAACTGTTATTTACAATTTATTATATTTAAATATTTAAACATATTTTGTAACATGTAAAAGAAAAGTAAAACACCGAGGTCACATAAGGAAAAAGCAACTGCGTCGGCTGAAAAATAAATATCTTGATATCCGCACGCACTCTATTTATAATACAATACTATAATACATAGGCATGGCCAAAATCAGTCTATCCATTATATGTTCCCAAACGTGCGCCAGGTTTATGCATATATCAGTGAGGTGACCATAAATTTTTATCACATTTATGTAGCAGAAGTGTCGATAAAATTTATGGGCTTCAGTCGGTTGAATGCAAGCGCATTATAAACACAAAAGGCACCCCAAACGTAACATAACGCCTCGTGTTTATAATATTATATAGTTCTGCCCCTCGCTAGGGGCTTCGTTTGAAATCCAACACTGTTTCTAATAGTGTTCGGGATCGATATGAAGCCCTTCAGTCACTAATTATACCGATAGGATATTTATGTTTTGAGAATATATTTTATTACATGATTATGTTTTATATTACCGTAACAATGCACTAAAGTAATTTTGTTTGTTAGTTGAATACCTATAACTTCTGAGGAGGTAATGAAGCAGCTGCCGCATCGGAGGCATTCAATAAAATTTTATTGAATGCTTTAATTTTCGAATAGCAGAGTTAAGTTTCCCAAGGTATTGGTGACAAAATTATTTCTGCCAATTAGAATGGAATAGTCAATATGGTCAACATACTTGTGATGACCGTGAGAAGTTAATTTTGCAGTCAATGATAGAAGAGCTACATAGCTAACCTAAAGACACTAATAAATAACTGATCAACTAATATCTTTTATAATAATAAAGTAATAATTACGTTACTCCATTGATAAACTGCTCAATATAAATAATTATGGTCAAAATTTTTGTTCAAATTTCAAACCGGGAATAGTTGATTAACTTTTGACTTAAGCTCGTATATCTCTGATGTTTAACTTAATAATACAAAAACGACAATTGATACAGGTAGGAGAACTATTGAGGTACCTAAAATACTAATCTATAACCTATATTTTTATTATTATAACACTTTTCTGGTCGGTTTTCTAAACCTCTGACTCTTGGTCAACCTAACCCTATATTCGGGGTAAGTTGACCATAAGCATGGGGTAGGTTGACCTAGGCAGTAATTAGTGTAAATTATGAAGATTAGTATAAAATAAAACTTCACCTTTTTATTTAATTATAAAGAAACTTAAATTTGAGATTAATTTTTGGTTAATATAGAACTTAAATAAAGATAACAATCTTTTCATAAACAATAATAAAATAAAATTAACAATACTTAACATTTATTTTTTCCTTTTTATTTCAATTAAAGTAATAAATCGCTAATCTTCTGATTATATTGCTTTTGTTTAACGCAGCGGAATCAAAACAATAAAAAAGTCATTTATTTTAAAACATTAAATAATAATTTATTTAAATAATCGGTAATAGCTTAAGATAATATCTGGTTCAGTTTATCTTTCTTTTTGTAGTGCTGCTACTTTATTTTTTATGTCGGTTTTATTTGTAATTAAAAAGTTAATTTATAAAAAAAAGTGATGCTTTTATGAGTGACAAAATGTATGATACTGGAGCTGCATATTAAATAAAGTAAAATTAATTATAACGATTTTTAGAAGTCTGTGACATGAACAAAGAAAATATTTTTTTACCTTTTTTCTGATATAATATAAAACAGAACAGGGTAGAAAGAAGGGAAAATTGGAAAATAATGTCGCAAAAATAAACAACGTGGGTGTAAAATAAATTAATATTTTCAAATGTCTAATTACAGCAAATCTATGCAGCGGATAAATAATGGAGAACATTACGTAGCATACTGCAATTTATAATTAATATACTGAAAAATATATGGATTAACTCTTAGTTAAAAAAAAATCAAATTTATGTCTTAAAAATGTTAATTTTTGTAAATAAGAAAGGACGGTGCATTTTCGAGGAGTCCAATAATCTTAAAGCATTTTCCATTCTTAAACGAAGAAAACAAATAAGTCTATTCATTTACAAGATGCCGGTGTAAGTTGTTTATTCTGTATTATTCATTCCTGCCAAAAAAAAATTAAAAATCACTCCAGTCATTGAAGTGTCAGTTGGTAGCAGATAATTCTCATAAGCGACTGCGATAAACTGTGATTACTGCTCCAGCTTTGTTTTAATCAATTTTATATTGCGCTCAGCCCTTCTCTTTGATCTAGATCTAGGGTTACCCACTGCATATAACAACTGCTATAATAATAATGGTAACAAAGAGTCGAAAATTTCTCTAGTAGAGCATAAAATTAGTCATATTCTCTTGTTTGATACCTTTGATAAAATGTAAATTAGATGATGTCTCTTAGATGTCTTCATACAGTTTTTATAAATCCACTGAATTTAATTATGGAAAAAATCTGAATTGTTTTATTGAAATTATACACGCGATAATGTCGTTTTAACTAACGTATGAACATATACGATATGAGCTTTTAAAACCCAAGTCTTTCCAAGTAAATTAAGTGTAGTTCCCTTGAGTTCCAAGAAGCAACCAAAGAATAGGAAAGGTAAACTAGGCGCATGGCAGCCCTTCTTTGGCCCGCGTTTATTGATTGCTCCACTATTGTTCGGAATGTATATTGAATAAACGCGCGTTGCAATACAAGCGCGGCTTATAAAGCGATCCTTATTAATTGATCTTTGACAGATTTATTCATGATGTATTTTTGTATCGACTGTGTGGCCTTCAACAAATAGTTTATTAATTAGTAACTAAAAAAATGTCATAGTAAGTGAAGAGCTGGTAGGTCTGTGAAACATAAGATTATGGGGTTGATTTTAGCAGCGTAAAAAAAAGTATGATCGAATTTTCGCTCCCGTTATTTTGTTTAAGTCGCAGACGTTATTAAAGCTTTAAAATTCAGATGGACTGCAAAAACTTCAATAGATATCTATCTTTCGAGGCAAAATCTTTAAGCACAAGCGTTGACGCTATAAGAAATTGTAAAATATACAAACATACAACATGAAACTTGTATGTTTACATTTACTTATTTCGTAATAAGCTGGTAATTTTTTTTCTATTTAAGATTAAAAAAAATTTAATCTCTTAAATTTTATAACTGTTTCGTAGATACATTATCGGCGTAGGGCAGCTTATGGCGTCAATCATACTGAACTGGCGTGAACTTTCAATACGCTACGAGACTGATGCTCGTTGTAGAATGTAGGCCCTCAGTACTACGGCAGTGATAGCGCCGTAGTCACTAGCAGTTGCTGGTTGCTTTGGACATATATTAATTTTATTTTATCATTCTTTCAATACCAATCATACAAGGTAAAACCCAGTGACATTTAATGCATGTGATTTACGATGTGAATCACTCAAACTTCGCTTTGTGGTTAAAATAATTTGATAGTAATTAATTATTTCCGAAGGCTCAGTGTCAACGGTGACGCTACGACACGATTAGTCAGCGCCCTCTAACGGTTTAAAAAATAAAATGGTAATTGTAAAGTACAAAATACACAATTATTTCCATTATTAATTAAAAAATAAATAATTTAACATATTTGTTACATTTTTTGCAAAGAAGAATTTTTGTATTTATAATAAATCGTAAGTTTTAATAGTACCATTTGTTCGTTTGATGATTTTTTTTATCGCATTTTTCCCCGTTCCTTAAATGTTAATAAAGACGTGTGGAATAGAATGGTCCATCTGCGCACTAGATGCATAGACTAATTCCTTAGAATTAATAATTAAATTAAAAATATTCCTTAGAATAAATAATTCGATTTTTTTAACGTATTGTTAGTAACACGCATAAAGATGATCATTTAGTATTAGATTTAATTGTTTCTTTTTTAATAAAAAGTTTATAATTTAATATACAAAAAATGTGCTAAAATTTGAGATTTACATATTTTTGTTTTTAATATAATAAGTTTTTTTAATGCAAAAATAAATGTTACAAAAATGTTAATAAACGTTAGAAATAAAACTTACCCAATGATTGCAAAACACTGAAAAAAATTACACAATTTTTTCGTTTTGTAACACTCGAACTAAATCCCGCCAAAATCGCGCGCGGAATTCAAATCGGACGATTTGAATAGACTTCGTAGTTCGTAATTCGAAACTGGAAATTCGTATCCAATCGTCGGGATAGATAACTAAGATTATAAATTATCTTTATTTTTTAAATCATCGCTTACAACCTCTAAAATGTATTTACTAGGTTGTACGCGTGCGCGTGGATAAAGCGCGCGTCGGCTACTAACTTGCAGGCTGCCTGCGCGCACCTTGAAGGCTACTGAAAGAACCCCGCCTTTGCATTCTTCGATTTTAATTAGATCTAGTAGTGCTACTTGCTCCAGTGTGGTCCTTCACAATTTTTGTGGATGGAGAAGGCGTCAAGCGTAAATTGTAAAAGTAGTGTCAGTTCCGCATTACATTTTGTAGACAGCTCCTGTGCGTTGGTCAAATACAAAGCCAGTCATAACTTGCGCCTTTGTAACTCATGAAAGAAACATATTTCTGAAAATGTAAAAATTAAAACATAAGCTGAGTGGGGTATTATGTCATTGTCTGTAGAATAACGATTCAAATTTACGTCGGTAAATTGTTACTTTTACAAAATAAATATATTTTTTCTATTACCGTGCCTTTGATTTAGAAGCCATTCATTTAACTGCTTTCTCGGAATGTAATTTAATAGAAGTTAAAGATTCCTATAAAAATCCCACGGACAGCCAGCATAAAATGCTTCAAGGGCCAATGGACGCGTCTGCGGGGAGGTCCCAGGGGTGCATCTGCGTAGTACCTCCGATGAAACTGGTTTTGTTTGTCTGTGCGAATCACAGAGTTAGCGTGGAATCGAAAAACATGTCGCGAGAAAACTTAAAACTTTCTTAGGTTATTTATTGATATGACTTTTTAAAAATTATCCTAAAGTTCTTGTTATTTATAAATTACCACATGTTTGTATAATCTATAATAAATAAAAAAGTCAGTCATTTTGAAATAACGGCCTTATTACAGTTTAAATAGTTACCTATTTGTACATTTGTACGAATCCAAAATCTAAAAACCCATTTTACAACACAACCTATTTATATGTCACCCCTTCACCTATTCGTTTTCATTTTGAAAGATTTGTTACGATATCTGTGGTAATATACTGTGAAATTCAACCGGGAGTGCGATCACGATCCTAAAAATATTGCCTTTACAATGTAGGTCAATAGGATGGACGGGCCGAGAGACAGCGTATTTAATAGAGGTCCTCCATAGCTAACGAATGTATAGCAAGAAAAGTAAATTTAAGAAAATACATATTTTATACGGCATCGAGTAATTTAGTTCCGTGGCGCAAATACCTAGATCACACGCCTGCACCGACCACGCTAGTATAGTTTGTTTTTTAATAAAACGATGCTTTACACATAAGTTGATTGAACTCGTTACATCCTCTCTGCCTGCCATTATATTGTCTCTGTCTATTAAAGAAATCAAACCTCTGTATCTAACGTACATCTATATAACTATGTAGTTGAGATAATTTACAAGATTAAAGTAAATACATTTTACCTTGCTTCGTTTAAATTATATTTCCAGCGAGCTAACGTGATTCCTCTAAAATGAACAACACCTCGGCACACGAAAAAAACGCTATATAACTTTAAGATTATGTCTTTTGCTAGCTTAATTAAGATTTTCATTACTTTACAAAATACTTGGCAGGCAAAACCGTAAGAAATTCCAACCAGAATTAATACTTATAAGTTCTTAGAAAATACGAATTACTATTAAATTATGCAGCTTAAAACGTGCCTAAAATAAATGTGAATAGAAAATAAAGGATACGGAGCTATTAGTTATAATTATGCAAATCCCAAATCTATAACTTTGAATAACCTTTTGCAAAGTTGTATTTTTAGCTGATGCCTAAAACTTGATTGACAACAGTCGTCTGATATTAAGATGGGCGTTTATTTACAAAATTTTAAGAGAGTTTGTTTCAATTGTCTTTAATTAGGATCAATTTAATAATTCAAGTCCAAATTGTAGTGACACGTACAAGAGAATTTTTAGAAATATAAGTTGAATCTTATCAACAATTAGTCAAGTCGTTTCCATGCTGTTCAAAATGACTGGCGACTTTGTTATGCTTTTGTAAGTAAAATTGTGAAGAATCTTGTCTATCTACGTAGACACTAAGAGACAATAAGGGATGAATTGATTTGTTGTGACAAAAATCAGGATTGATTAAGATAGAATACTAAATTATATTTATACTTGTATTGTATATTCAAGAAGAGGTTTTCATTATTGTGCATAAGAACCCCAAATATTTGTGGGGTATAAAATACAGATAAGTTATTAATAAAACCGGTTTGATTTTAGGATCATTCAAATAACAATATGATTTATATTTCGATATCACCACTCGACCCTTTTTATTATTTGCACTCCGCTTTTATGTGATGGTCACTCGCTCACCATCGCTCAAAGCCTAAAACTTGATTTAAAACAGTCGTCTGTTATAAATTCGGCGATTATTTGCAATATTTTAATTTGGATATTGCTTACAGCAGAACCAACAAAGAGTTTTAGATAACCCTAGAGATTTATAAATACATACACGAAGCTAAATATTCTTTTTAAGGATAAGAAGCGCACTAGGGAGTGTGAGATTTGGCATAGCCAAAGTTAATGTCGACGAGGAGTGCATAAAGCCAATATGTATGTATAAATACATACAATTAACGAACTAAGTTATCAAATTTCGACCCTAGTGGTCGCCAAATTTAAATAAATTAACTTTGTATTCAATTACATTTCTAAATTTCATTTAAGAAAATGTTATGTCTATATGTTATATTAGGGGGCTGTGGCGCGAACTATCATTGTACCAGGGTCCCAGGCCCACAAGCCGTGACTCCCCCGTAAGAATATTTCCTGTCCACACTTTCGATGGCAGATTTAATTTGCAGTTAATAGTTAGCCTATACCTGTACCAATCAACCATTGCTTAGTCGGCATTTAACTGAATTTAAAAAATTGTGAATGAAGCTGCGGCTAACTCTTAGTATAGTTAGATACTTATAATAAATCTGGAGATACTGTTAAGAGAAGACCTTGTATTAAAAAGATGCAATTTCTTGCTGCATGTGTTACATTTTTCTGATAGTATTTCAAAATTGTTATTGAAATTTGAAACTACTCGTGAATCTAATACCCTTCGCGTTAAAAACGATCGGTTTTATTTTGTTGTAAGACAGATTTTGGAGAACAGATGTGTTTTTATTTTTCATCACTTTACTACGGATCGATGAATCTTCTATTTCACAATATAAAAAACCTAATCGAATATTTCGCCACGGCCAGCCAGGCTCGTATCAGGTCTTCCAAAAATCTCTCAAAGAATGGAAATAGCGGAAAACGTTTTGTGATAAGGATTAAAATTTGAATTCAATAAGTTTTTTACTTGTACGACGTTTGTCACGTTCGTAGTTGGTTAAGCTTCCTTCAGCGAGTCACTTGGCCTTGCAATGCACTTTTATTTAACGTTACGTAAGTTCCTTACTTCTCATACCACGCTTGTTTAATATTTTGGTGTTAAACCACAGTATAAATAATAGTACTAGAGTTAAACATAACTTAACTTCTGTCTAATGTGAATATTTTATAGGCTTTTAATTTTTACATACCTGCGATATACGCACGAAAAACATTTCCCTTCCTTGGCGAACAGGTAAAAACTTCCATAAAATAAAGTTATCTGAATAAAGTACATTTTTAAATTTTTAAAAAGATAATAAACTTTTTACTGGAATGCACAATTCCACGTAAATGCAGCCAGCGAGCTAACAAAAGATCTTAAAATTGAATGATTCACAAAAAGTACCTCTATTTACAGAAACTATTGACATATCTGTGCAGAAAAAATAACATCGAAGTTAATAACTGTGTTTCCTCAATTTTTTTTTCAATTATATTGATTTGCAATGTTTAAAGCACCTGTCATTTATTTCGTCCGCGTGCGTGTGTGTTTATCAGGAGAATCTTTATAATGAAGGGGCAATGTTTTTTGATTTTTTAATTACACGCGGACGAAGTCGTGGATAACAAACAGCTAGTTCGCCGAGTGGCTTTCATTGAAAAAGGTGGCAATTAAAAGCTTCAGTACAACTAATATGAATTCCACAACATTGTCGCAAGTAAATAATGAAATTATTAATGTCTATATACATTTCCTTTATATATTTTTTTATTATTTCCATTATATACACTTCCTTTTTAAATCACCTTCAGTATTTGAATTTTATGTCTCTTACATCTTTAATTACAGAGTTATTATAGAATGTCCAGATGGAATTTATCTGACATTGCTGATGACGAGAAATTTTGAAAGATATACATATAAAACATAATGTTATATAATAATATGCGAGACCTAAATAAAATCCAAAACTCGATTTATTACGGAGGCAAAATAAAAACACTGATCATACTCAAATCTACTCATCAAAACATTAAAATCTTGACATTATGTACGTATCCATTTTTTTATCAAATGTTGCCGCGCGGGGGGTCTTCCTTTCAGGTCGGAGCGGTCGCTCTTTACCTTTAAAAACACCTTCCTAAATAATATGATATTAAAATTACAACAAAAATGTTAAAGTAATGTAGTAATGAATGTAATTAAAATTTTAAAAATATCGTCAAATGTTACGTAGGTATGTACTTTAACAGAACATCGGTTAATTAATTGGGAGCGGTCCCTCGACCCAGTAACATTTGATCAAATAAATTTATACGTACCAACTTAATTTCAAGGTTATTTTTTCTTTTTTATAGGGCTTCACGTTTATACCTTTTTTATTTTTTATTACATTTGTGGCTATTTTTTCATATCTATTAAACTTATTTTAAGCATTTTACGTTCATACTTTTTAATTTTTAGTGCTGATATTTTATTTCTTAAGTTGGTTTTATTTTTTATTAAAAATTTAATTTATTTTTCAATTTTTAGTGCAAACAATAAAGTTATTTAATAGTTACTCGTACCTTCATGATAGCACATGCATATTAAGAGAGTAGTATTATTAATTATAATTAATTATTTATTAAATCTCACAAGTGGGGTTAAGCGTATTAACTTGACTCTAAACATATTACCTATTATACTATAAATATAGTATTTAAATTTTTAATTAACAACATAAACTGAACCACACATTTAATTCAATTAATCTATTGAGTGTGGTGTGGCGGGAGCAAGTTTACCTAGCCTATCGGACTGTTTAACCTACTTTTCCGATTTCCATAAGAATTATAAAATTGCAAGAATTATCCTCTAACGCCTAAGCGTGAAGGAGTTGTACCTTCCATCATCAGTTCAGCACCTTGAAATGATGACCAAAAGTTATAAATATATGATTACTTTGTTATAAGTCTTTTGTTAATTTTGAAATAACGCCCTTTTTCTATATTTATATAATTACGAGTATTTGCACGATAACAAACTGAATTTTTGTCTGTGTGTTTATTCGGAATAATCTTTAAAACGGCTGAAATGATTTTGACAGGACTTTCAAAAGTGATTAATGGATTTTGCAAGGAATGACATAGGGATACAATATGAGGTAATGTCATATAATAATAATAATATAATAAAAACCGTGAAAAGAAAAGTTTCCATGTTATTTGAATGAAGAATAGAAAAGTGCGATGAGGACTATTAAATATTAATTTGAAGATGTCAAATTTTAACAGGCGCATTTATACGCCAAACGTCTGTTTGCAGAAAAAAAAAGAAAAAAATTGAAATGCCCTTATACATATAATTACATATGAGATAGAATAGTCAAAGTTTGTAAGTATTGATGTACATATTTAACTGTTTAAGTACAAATTTTTAAAATGTGATTTTTTTTATGTTATCAGGTAGAACACG
>DWFC01000163.1:0-12994 GCA_018247075.1 Hasora chromus | reverse complement strand
TCGCCAACGATTCGTGTATATGAAGCCGAAATGTATGAACCGCGACGCGAGTTTAAATTCAAATTTAAATTATTTAATTCATTATTATGTATTAGAAATACACTTTATGAACGTCATATACAGATGTAATGTGGGCGGTAGGGCGGTAGTAAACCCGGAGGAAAAAACTCTACGCACTCTTTTCAAATATTTGATAGGTAACAATTACTTAACAGTGTGGCTTTGGCACGAGAATGCACAAACGCAAGGCAGCTGTCCGTGCGTAGTTGCTTCTCAAACACGTATCATTTGCTTGTAGTAGTGTGCCTATCTCAGCGCGGTTGTATAAAGCTTTGCCTCTGTTCGTTCTTTGCTCATGTGGGTAGAGATGGCATTAGGGTCAGCTAGTGAATAAAGCGGAATGGGATGAATTTACTCAGATGACGTATGTTAATGAATGCTAATGGCGTTCTTTATTCGACGCCGGATACACCATTTCATTTGTATCTACACGGTTGCTTGGGCCCCGGCCGTTTGTCCGACTACGAGTAATTGTTCCGCTGTAAGTGTTCACGACGTTTTTCTGTGCGGACATCAATCACTCTGTGTGAAACGGACCGTGTGTTTAGTAGATCTGTTTGACTTAGTGTGGGCTGTGATTAGCGTACATTTGTCATAATTTCCTTTATGCTTGACCTATATCGTAGTTGGCAACGCATTAAAATACTGTTATATCCGGGTTGGTATGAAAACAAAAAGCTTTGGGTGTTGGAACGTTTTACGTTCGGGTGGGTACTTTATACCTTACCATTGTATAGTTATGGTGTATTGTATCAATGTAGCATGTGATGTGAGGTGTCAGTCAGATCGCTGTTAAACCTAAACATCAAAAGTATCTTTACGCCATTAACTGACCTTGGAGTGAAGTTGTCTTAAAAACATATATTCATCTTGATCTCCCCTTGAACTCGCTGTCATAGTAGGTACGCCTTTGAGAGCACTCAAGCTTCGCTGCGTATAATATTAATTTTCTCTACGTTATTTAGCTTTATCATTTCTTCGAACAAGAGTCACCTGTGCCGTCGCACTGTCGCGGGTTGGCTTACTATTGAACAGGGGTGGCTGTTTCTTTACAACACATTTATTTGTTTTATTTCTTCATAACATATGATAGCTATATGCACCCCTGTCCTCTCTGTTTTGTTCATTTCCAAATCGGTTGCCTGGAAGAAATCGCCTCCAGCGATAAGGCCGCCGTTTGCTATCTTCTTATCATCAATATTCTTTTGTGAAGCTGTTATATGCTTTTTTTTGATGCAATAAAATGTTTTTATATATTTTTTGTATATGATTGTAAATGAAGTTCAGAGTATTTACTGGTCTGTCAGTTCAAAAACTGTCATGTCATCTAACGGTGTACGGCATTAAAGCAAAATTTATATCACTATAAAAATACGCGTACATGCTACATCTATTAGATAACTATACAACGCAGTTTTGTTTCATAAAATAATTCATTGGGCTTTTGGTTTTTTTTAATTCGAATAAATGCTAATGATCTGATAAATGTCATCTATTTATTCGGAAAAAGTCCCGTTTCGGGTAGAAACGACAATGCAGAAACTCAAATGACACAATTCGCCCACAAAAGTACCGTCTGCCACCTGGCAGCCCTGCCATTAAAGCACGTACAAATCTTTTGATATTACGCCCGGCAACGTCTTAGTCGATTACGTCTCATTCAGGTTGACGTCACGTTTTCAATTAGTACTTTCATGGGCGCTCGTCTTTAAGATATTGTATGGAGCGTTAAGACGGCCGTCTATTCACCCGGTCCCCGTACAGCTCATAAATGTGACTATTTGCTACATTTTGAATGGATTCCCTCTTTGGACGGAGGGTTATCTTCGGGTCGGAGGTACTTTATTAAATTCTTCTCTAATAGACGTATTAATCTAAAGGGCAAGCGAAAATTCTAGACTAAAGCGGGGACGACGCACGGGCGGCATCATAAACGTTAGTGTTTAGGTTTTTCGTTTAATTAAGGTTTGGGTTGCTTATTAACATTTTGATGGCCAGAACTAAACTTCATGGACAAAAGAATTCTAAATACCTTGTACAGTCTATATATTTTAATAAGGGATCACCAAAGTGCGTCATTAGTATGCCTAAACAAGCGGTTTGTTCCACTACGAAAATGATATTATATGATATATTTATATTTTTGGACCATTTGATTTTCTTTAGTTTGGACAGAGAGATGTGTAATCAGCAGGTTTTCTGTGATGAATTCACCAGATATCTAGAAATAACCTTAAAGATTTTTGTCTCATGTCATAGTACCTAGTTCGGTATTTTTATTCCCCTGACAATTCCGATAATTATTCCTATCTTATTCCCTTTCCATAAAACATGCTACCAATCTATGCAACTTACAATAAACAGTGCTCCAACATGTTGAGGGCTGCAACGAAAATAAAATTAAGCGCGAGCTATTTCATTTTACAATTTAAACAGTTGAAAAATGTCCGTAACATTTGTTAACGGTGCCTTGTTTAGAGTTGGCTGCGATATATTTGCCGTAAAGTTGTAAGGGACCTAGTTAGTTTCGCGCTAGAGGCCCCTGAATTCTACATGAAACATAGAACGCTTCGCTGCCATATATGTTTTTGTATGTACTCCAATTACATGTAGCTGTTTCCAAATTCATATTTCCTGTTTGGCGTCAGATTAATTACGTAATTCAGGCATATAGACTCGATATCGATGCAAAAGCATTCTAACTTAAGCTTCGGCACCAGCAATAGTATCTGTATTGAGCCCTTATCCCGAACTGTATAGATGTCACAGTTCACAGTGGGTACCATTTTATGGTATGTATCTACCTATGTATGCATGTTGTAAGTTGTTTGCCATTTCTAAAATAGAACAAACAGTCGAGTTGGCTGCGATATATTTGTCGCAAAGTTGTAAGGGACCTAGTTAGTCTCGCAACAGACCCCTGAATTCTAAAACAGAACACTCGTGCCATAATATGTGCTCGTATAAACGGTTCGTGTCACTAATTAGTTAGTAGGTGGGTAGTAATTACTTTGTTAGTTAGTTGTTCCCTCCGCTCTTTGGAAGTCAGTTAATATTGTTACTGTATCCCCACTGCCGCAGTGTGCCGCAAGATTTTCGATATGTTGTGGCTTTGTTAGGGTCTTGAGACATGTAAGTACACTTTGCACCAATGGAATTGCCTTTATTTTTTTTTTAATATTCATTGATTTATATGTAAAGGCATCCAGTGCCGAAAACGTATTCCGAACTTAAATTTATTTTTTACCGATTTTTCGAAAAAAGATAATCGCGTTCTATTAAAGCGCATTAATCCCGATATGATCCTCCGTATATGATCCGTTTCGAATACAATGAATTTTTAATGCACGTTAAAGGTTTTTCAACTATGTATCAAAAAGCTTTCCCAACGTTTTATTCCGTATCTATCTCCATTTTTCACTGTCCTTCCGAGGCCGTCCATTACCTCGCTATTTCGGTGATATCGCAACCCTATATCTATCCGGAGCCGTCAGTCGCCTGCACTACGATCGGTTGCTGGCTTGTACGCTGATACCCATTTCTATTCAATGATATAATCTTCTGTCGCTTTTATGTCGGTGTTACCGACAAGTAGGCCTTAAAATTCCATATCGGACAATTCGAGCGATGAATCCTGGCAGCACGTTAGGAACGTTAAAAGAATACGTCACGAATAAGGGTTGAAAGAAATAAAAAAAAGTCTCCTTCGCCGAACTCTTAATAAAATATCTCAGCAAATTTGAAAATGTTGATTGAAAACGATTTTCAATGGGCCTTGAAATTGTTATATATTTCATCACAACAATCGATACTAATATCCTATTCCCGGTTAGGTAATTTTCGCTTTGCCGCTCACACCGGAATCAAACGTTTGACGGGTTCAGTGTATCGTGTGATTTATATATTAGCTACCGAATATATAATTTACGTGACAACAATTACTACAGAGCGCACACTCTGAGCGACTGGATGTCGCAAGTTGTTCCTTTGAAGCGGATGTGAAGTTGTGAAAATAGGTTTATGGGTGGTAGAACTTTCATGTTCGACTGGGTCGGTAGCACCATCACACCTAGTTGTGCCGTGAAATAGAAGTGTAATAACCTAATAATAATAGTAGTAGTAACCCACGACCCCAGATGTCATGGGCTGCAGTAGCCACATACCATTAGGTTGACTGCATGCTCGTATCCTACCTGATAACATAAAAAAATACTTTGTGCCGTGTAGCGCCGGATTTAGAATAGCGCTACTCGAACTCTATCTGTCGTAAGAGGTGACGTAAGTCTACCAGGAGATGGGAAGCAGCATCTCTTTGTGCTACATAGGTGTCCAACTGCGGTCACCAACTCGCACGGCCAAGCGCGGTGACTATGACAAAACTTCCCCTAATGGACGACACAAAGTGGCGAAAATTTGAGGAGGTCTATGTCTATGGACTCTAACGGGTTGATAGATGAAGCATATTTTGTACTGGTGCATGTCGTTTGACGATAATCTAAACAAATATTATAAAGAGGAATGATTTGATTTTTTGTTTGCATCAATGCAAATCTACTAAACCTTTTTAAAAAATTTGAAAAATTATCTTACTGTTGGGTAGCTACACTATGTGACTACTACCCGGGGTGACATAGGCTATTTTTTTAATGTCTAAAATAGATGTCCATCCTACAAAGACGGCACGGACGGCTAGTATCACGTATAAATGGTGAGAATTCTACGAAATACTTTACTTTTCACTCCGGTTCAAAATCGTCAAAACTGGCAAAGTCGTTGATATTCGTTGATATATTGATTATGCTAGAAATATTATTACTTCTGGCTATTTGTGCTTCGGTCTTTCCTAGATTCCCAGCTTTGTTTGTATGGTTTATCAGTTCATCTCGCCGGCTTTCCTCGACATAGACCCGGTGTTATTGGACAAGATTGCAACTACGGGCGCACAAAGCATTCCGACTTCCTTCTCGGTGGGAGAACAATGTCCTTGTATTGCAATTCGGTTTTATCCTATGTTTATATGTCCTAGACTGCAGTGGGTAATGTCACATGTATGTTCATGATCTTGATAGTTATTACTAAGACATCTAAGTATTTAACAGATTATATTGATTCTACATAACAGTGAAAAGCATAGCATAGTTAAAGAGTTAAATAATTAGAAACGTAAACTTTTGAAAGCTCTGGTGCAGTCAAATACCCAGTCGGAGTAACAATTAGTGGTATATTGTTATGAGCGCTTTTGTTTCCAAAAAAAAGCAGTTGGCTCGGTTTTTAGCATTAGTTTTTAGCGTATGGAGTACGTAATTATCATAACTAAAACTGCGATGTATCTATTCGCTATAAGTCCGCGACGGAACCCGTATCAGCGCGGTCAGAGGGCACGGCCGATAGCGAGACAAGGGTCGACACGTGTTCATCTCGAGACGCTGTCACTCCCGCGTTACTCCTCCGCTGCTTACTTACACTTGCTAATTATAACGCTTCATTTTGAATTTATAGCTCTGTATGTACTTCCGAATTAGAGTGACAGTTCGCTCTACCACTCGAGTAAAGAACGCGCAGAGGCAAAGCTTCATAAAAACGCGCTGAGATAGGTACACCACTACAAGCAAATGATTCGTGTGTCAAGCAGATCGCAGCGCGGTTTTTAGGTACGTGAGATGCCGCGAGTTTACGTTGTTAGTTCGTTCTTTGAGAGAAAATAAATAGTGAATTCTAATGACAGATCTTGCGTAGTTTCTACGTGTGTGTTCGTTATAATATTCCAGGAAGTTGTTATTGAACTGCGCGACAATAAAATAACACGTTAGTAAGTAGCACATTGGTAAGCTACGATTAATTTTAAAGTTGCTGAATGAGAAATTATCATGCGAATATTCGTATTTAAACTTGTCACTGTGACGAATGAGTAAACAAAACAGTTTTATACAAAAATATGCAAAGAAAACTGTATAAAAACGGTCTCTTTAATTTATTTAAAAGTAAGGAAAACGCTTTCAAAGGTATAACATTTATCAAAGCATTGTTTCCGACACTTAATTCTTGATGCTCGCTATATTTAGTCTGAGAAAGATTTCATTACAGGCGGCGGGAGATTTTTCCCATGAAAACCTTTTAAGAATATCAAATTGCATATATCCCTTTGACGGCGTCAGAGCACAACGGATTTAATACAAAGGGGAAACTCTAAGCTCCTGCTACATTTAAGAGGACTTTTTGCCTCTCTATATAAAAGTTATTTTGTTCGCAGGTGAGTGGCTGCGTCGTTAACGGCCGGTGTTTTGTTACCAAGGCGCCCATTATCTGCCGTAAGTTCTGCTGCAAACAGCTCCATTGATATCAAAGCTCACGGATCTTCTGTATTCTATAAACCAACGTACCCACTGTTAAGCATCTTGACGTCCGCTAGTATTCCTTTTGTTCAAGATTAATAAGTGTCAGTGTTTTTTTTTATTAAGATACTTCTAATAAATTTCCATAGTTTCGTTTAATATTCGGTTTCATGTATTTAAATATGCGTCTGATAAACAGATAAACAAAACACCACAAAGCAAAGTAAAAATCCGTCGAAACAGAACAATGTCATTGTATATTGTCTAACCAATCATTGTTAGTTATTATTTTATAAATATATTGTTCCGGTTAAGCGAGCCATAACTTGATACACATACAAGAGTATGCATCAAAATTGTATTTGAATTATTAAAAGAAGTTATACGTAGAAATGTTTGACATTGGATTCTGCGGACAGTTTTTATCTCGATGTAAATATTATATGAAAATGTGTTTCACATTACACATATGACTTACAAATAATGTAGGAACGCATATTTACTGTGCTCGTCCCAGTCGTACAGTCTAGGTCAAGCGGAACATTTTCACTGTTAAATTACAGTTCGCTCAGAGCATTCCGACATTTCAGTTAGAACTTTTAATTCTGCATTACTTTTATGGACGTCGCTTCTCGCTTAAAGTTACGTACTCTCACGTATTTCATTATAGGCACTTCATAACATGTACATTTTTAATATTAACAGAAAAGAGAACGTGCTTTTGTGATATGAAATGTATGGGTCCTTCAAGACTGGTTGTTTAACTATTCGCTTCTCTGTAACAAAGCATACGAGCCCACTTGTCGGTACGTAGCATCTGCAGCCCATAACATTAGGTGATCAAGGTCGAACATAGATGCTACAAAGTTAAAACGCTCTACCATCCGTAAGATCTGCATTGATAAATGCTTGCTAGTGTTTTCCGTATATTCTAATACAAAATAACTCGACGCTACAGTTTATATAACCGTTATCATTAAACATACATACATTAAACATACTTGTACTATATGATTGTTAATTGTGATATGCGTTTTTCATCTTCACCCGGATTGTTTTTAAACAAGGAATGTCTTTATAATCGTAAGTACTAGTCCTTGTACATAACGAGTCAATCGTTGATGAGAGGTCAAGTTCAATATTATATCTACATATATATTATTTTCAAGTGTAGTTCACTGTAACATCAACGTTTGCGTCACAACTTCTAGCTCTACATTACGTTCATGGGCGTCCCTTGTCGCCTGAACGCTAGTGTTCGCTACAGTCACGTAATTCGCTGTACGTATGAAATGTCCTATATATGTTTCTTTTTAGTGTACGTGGCTACAGCAGCCCATGACATCTGTGTTCGTGACCACAGATGCGACCTCCCTCTGAGGACAAAGTTCGAACGCCTAGTGTTCTGCATATTCTGGCTATCACACACTTACACCGAAACACAGTAGTGCGAACACTACTATTTCACGGCACAACTAGAAGTGACGGTGGTACCGACCCACTCGAGCATGAAATTTTCCAGACCCGAAACAAATTGGAAAATTTGTCTCACTGCGGGAATCGAAACTGCGACCCCACGTTTCACAAACCGGCTAACCGCCGACTATGCCACAGAGGTTTCTAAATATGTGTCGGCACGGAATATTTTTTTTAACGAGGGTAGTAGAACTTTTTTGTTTTACTAGGTCGGTGTCACTATTACAACTATTTGTGACGTGAGTCAACAGTATTTGCACTATTTCGATGCATGGGTGCGATAGCCAGCATATGCGTGGTAGAAATCTTACCGCGGAGAAGCCTCATCTGTTAACAATCCTCGTCACAAGTGTCATTGGTAAGTAGTACCTATAACACATACCATCAAATGCTTGACAAACAATGTCCCGAACTGTAATTATGTAATTATATGTTGAATGTAGGAAAATTATATGTAGGTTATATGTAGGAAATTTATCCTGATGAACATTTTTAACTATTTCAAAACCTATTTCAGATCACATCTCTAGTGGGGGATTTTGCAACATGGAAAATTTCATCACTATAGAACCTCAAGTACAACGTAATTCAGAAATGATGACTTGTTTATCCTTAGAGGTCAAGTACACGAATAGTGCGAAGTTGTACATCATTGAGTCCAACGTGTCTGTTGTTCCCCTAACACATTACGTTTATAGGCATCCCTTGTCGCCTTAGTGTTGGCAGTCGAGTAATTAATTACGGCCGCTTCAAAGACATCTTCGTATTTAGGCTCCGAATTATCTAATAGAGTACAGTGCGTTCTACGGCAAGGATCACTAGTGATGTCCAAGATACAAAAGTGACGAATACAAAAGCGAATACCCAATATTACCATTGTTTTCGAAACATGTTTATAACAACTATGTATATAAATATGTTGTAGGGTACATAAGTACCCTAAAATGAAATGGATGAAAGAGAAAATATCTTCAACGTTTTCGTAAGAGATTGATGTCGTAAGAAGATCATTGCAATTGTGACTAAATGGCATCCGTTTTCCTATTTATGTATCCAGTACAACAACATGATTTATACACAACTAGTGCAGCGTACCCGAATATCGAAAACTGACTGATATCCCAATAACGAATACGGATACGAACATTATGGTAATCCCTAGTGTAGTGCGGACAAAGCGCTCCTCCCTCCTCCATTACAGTAATGCGAAGCTAAACTTGACTGATTACAGCCTCGTCGGGGTAAATTTTTCCACTGTCACACCACCGCCCCCTCATTGTGGCGGATATTAGCGGCATTAGCGGGATTTTCTTATCGTTATCGATAATTCGACGTAAGTCACTTCTTGGTAGGGCCTTGATGAGATGAACTTGGATGAATTTGGAGTTGCTGTGTTGTCGCCTACGGGGTAGTTTATTTGGCTGTTAATGTAATTGACGTTCAAAGAGAAATATTAATTTAGTCCAGTTAGAATAAAATATTTTGACTTTGACTTTGAACGCTTTGAAGACTTGCCAGAGAAGCACCGGTGATGTTTGATGGTTTATATTATCTGTGTGTGATTCCACGTATTTTTCAGTTGTAAGTTTGTATCTTGTAAAATTTGATATGGTTGATAATTAAGTTAACAAAAAAACACGTATCGTTCATATCGCAACAAAATTTGCCCTTATGCTTAGGATGCGTCCTGCGGAAGTAGGTACTTATAAGAAAGTACAGCTATATACTGTTCTACGTATGAAGTACTACGTGCCAAACTCCTTGAGCAACTATGCCGTAAAATCTTAGCGATGTTTATTACCTTGAACCTATAGAAGGATGAACCCCATTACATCCAATTAGACGTCCTCGCCGCTGTTGCGTGGATGTAACACGCGCGAGTTTCGCGGAGCCCGCAAACTTACCCAACACGGCGCAGTAAGTTTAAATTAGACATATTTCACTGTCACGATCATCTAATTTACATGTTATTAACGAGCTCCTGCATGAATATTCATCGAACCTAAACGTTACGTAGACTTCTAGTGTGTGATATTATCGTATCTATGAACCGGGTGATGTATTTCTGGTGTGTTCCCGGGAATAATCTACATATCATCTGTTACGATGGCTACATATTCAAATATTTCAGTATAGTTCCACATAGTTACGCTGCAAGGTTTGGCGTAGGGCTGAGATAGGCTGATTAATTTAGATTAATCAAGAAATGTGTTCAATTGGTTCTGTATCGAAGTACTTGATAATTTTTAACATATTTCTATTGTATTTTTGTGATCATTAATTTCAAGGCACGTCATCTACGATTGCAAGTCTTTCTATGTTCTGAATAAGCCAGTAGTATTCGTTTGCCGTAGAGCTGAGTCTCGGTCGTCTCGGGGACGGATGCATGGCCATACATATACATATTTGAGCGCAAAGAAGGTTGCATCGCGTCCTCACTCGTGTTCATGCATGTTTCATAGAGATTGGATAATCCAATATGTCTGCAGATTTAATAGCCAGATATTAAATCAAATTGTATATTAGAATTCGCTGTTTATTTATGTATCATATTAGTAGTTTAGGCCATGATTACGTTTTGGAATTGATCAATCAAATTCGATGGATATCAGTCTGAAACTTTATATAATGTTAGATATGAAATGAACGAATTTCATGAATTGTTCTGTTGTTTCTAGTATTAAACATGTTATCGTTTACGTTTTAGAACGTAGGAAGTAGTACGCTTTGTGTCCGCTTTGATGTCAATGACCCAGGGACGAAAGCAATAGGCGTCATGCATGCATTGGCATACATATTCAAATTAATACATCCAGAGATGTTGGACTGCATCGCACAGACGTGTTGACGCACGGTGTACGTATATTGATACGATACAACAGCTTTGATAGCACTCACTTTAAATATTGCTGTAACGAATGTTACAAATCCTAAAACCATATTTTTAGACGGTATATTTTGTTACCCGCTTTCAAAACTACTCGAAGTGAGATATCAAAATGAAAATTTATTTTATGCGAATAAATGATTGGATACTTATTTTTATTATTGCACATGAAATAATACTGAAAAATAGAATTCCTATTTGAGCTGCATCCCGATATACAATTCAGAACGAGCGAAACGGCTCACTAATAACGATCTCGTCAAGCAGTTTAGTACCAGTTGAATGTCTCCATGCGCATGCATATTTTAGTACATGCAGGCTCCTGATCGTCGCAGTCAGATGTTGGAGTCTGAATGGCGCATGTTATCTACAGGGAATTGTTTGATACCTCCCACCGCTCTTTGATGCTAAATATATCCTCAATTTGGGATATGTAAAATTTCTTGCTACTAATAAAAATGACACATTAAATTTTTTGCCCGTGAAAAGTGCGTATTTTCCGGACTCTACCTATATCAAAAGTAATCCAGGAAACAGACAGTTGGAAATAAAATACTTCCGGTTTTCGATACACAATCCACAAAGAAGTATGGAATCCGCCCAAATTAATCCCTTCATTAAGCCTCCTTGGGGCGCCATACACCTGTTTATCCAGGCTTTGTTTATTTTCAATGTTATAGACTGAAAAACGTACATGCGGAGTAATCGGGTTCTGTCGCTCATTACTTTCATAATGCTGGTGGCATTTAAATAATGTTAATCTTAAAATAATTGGGTTAATCTTATAAATATCTGCTTTGATAGATAAATATATTGGAGTTTCGCTTTATAGCGACACCAGTACCAAATGTTTTCAGCCGTTTTCACATATGCACAAAGTTCAATGACAGTTGGCAATCTATCCTGATTTGTATAAATAGATTTTAGTAATTGTGGCCGCTCAAAGCGTTAACTAGAGGCGTTAGCTGTATAGATTTGATATAGCGACTATATAGATAGCACATGATAGCGTCTGTATATCTCAATATGACGTAAGCAAGCAACACTCATGCAGCCCGAAGCACTTGGTGTTAATGTATGTAATTATTGCGAGTGCTTGGGGCGGTTAATAACAGGTTCCTCGTTTTGAGGGTCTGTTGTCACTTGCCATGCTATATGCTATGTGACGTACATATGCCGTTTTGTTGCGCTATATGCATGGAGAAAGAGAAATTTGTAGACCTCTGTGACGCAGTCGGTGATGAACCGGTCGGTGAAACATGGGGTCGCGGGTTCGATTCCCGCAGCGAGACAAATTTTATAATTCATTTCGTGTCCGGGTATACTCAAGGTAGCACAGCATTTATGATTATGGATTAAGTCAATTATACATCTATAATATGACATGACATTTCATGGGCTGCAGTAGCCACTTTATTTTTTTTTATCTGCCTTGAACTACTCTTTAATAGCTAGGCCAGGCCTACTTTGATGGTAATTTGACTGTCAGGTAGTGAATTGATAGCTGAATAATAATTAATTGGTACTTTTTACCTCAGAAATATTTAAGACTGAAGCGAAGAATGTTAGTATTTTATTTTAGAGGTATTTTTATTTTAAGCTACTAGATTTAATGAAATCGTATTTATATCTATACAAATATTAGAAAGAGGATAAGTTTGTATGTATGTATGTTTGTTACGAATAAACTCAAACAGGACTAGATTACTGGACGGATTTCGACCATTCTTACACCATTAGAATGCTACGTTAACCCAGAGTAAGATAGGCTATATTTACAAAAAAAATGTTTAAAATAAACGTCCACCCGTGCGACGCCGGGACGGACCGCTAGTATTTAATATAGCTAGATTACAATGACTGCCGTTTAGTTGAAATGGTACGAAGATACGATTCCTTACGATGGCTTTACGACAATCGTAGAAGAAGATCGTAAAGATTGTTTTAATTGTGCAACTTACTACAAATCCACTGTTTAATTTGTTTTAATTGAGTATCTGAAGAGTGCTCACATACAGATAACAAAAGAGTGCTCACTCGCCTTGTACGACGCCCACAGTTGGGGTTGGGGTAGCGCTATTCTGAATCTGAATATGTTTGTTACGAATAAATAAAAAAAAATTACTGGACGGATTTCGATAAGTCTTTAAGATAAGTCTCGGCGACCTCTGTGGCGCAGTCGGAGATGAGCCGGTCTGTGAAACGTGGGGTCGCGGGTTCGATTCCCGCAGCGAGACAA
>DWFC01000162.1:0-13005 GCA_018247075.1 Hasora chromus | reverse complement strand
GGTGGCTACAGAAGCCCATGACATCTGTGACCGTAGGTTGATCAGAGATGCAGTGCTACCCCTGAGGACAAAGTTTAAACTCCTGGTGTTCCGCATACGCTGGCTATTACTACCTTTTTTAGAATTTATCCTTAGATTGTTATTTAGTAAATATTTATTTTTGACTATAGCTTGTGATCGCTTCTATGTATCCATTCTAAATATCGTAGCGGTTAGTCACCTTTGCCTCCACAAACGCGAAATAAAAAAGAAATTGCCCCTAACATCAAAAGGCTTTTGTTGTTTTTCCGCAATAACCCTGAATATTGCCAGTAAAAAATAGCGATTTCAAAGAGTCAGCTACCTGCCTCTGAAAATTGTCCCGTCGAAATTGGTCTGGACAGATATAGCATCATATACAGATTGACATACAAATATTAAAAAAATAGTTTTTGGTTTTTAGCGCTTTACAAAATGCAAATACTATAATAAACTTTGAAAAATTATGTTATTTCGGAATCACAGACAGATCCATAAATTTTACATTATAGAACTAAAAATAGACAAGTCTCATAATATCTATATACGTATTTGTTGTAATATCATAAGGCGTTATTACACTGCAATATTTTATTGCAATTTGAGATATCATAAATTCAATAACGGTGTTGTAGATAAATAAAATTCGATATAAAAATGTCAACATTTTATTCATAATATACCAATATAAGTTCTTACAATAAATACAGATTTTACAGTACAAAGACTTAATACATACGATGAAGTATCCTAGGCTCATACAAAAATAATTCCTCTCATCCAACCTTCCCTTGTACTCTCATTTCCATATTTGTCACATCAATCATGAAAATAGAAAAAAATAAGTAATCATAATAACATTATATAGAAAATGTACATCTAAATAGTGAGAGATTTGTATTTAAGCTCCATGGAGTGGCACAACTACTAAGACAAAGTTAACTAAAACACTGGCTAATTGATTTGCCCGTAAAGACAGACTTCCGAGCAGAGCATGCGTCACACGTTCATAGACCGATATCATGTTATCCAATTAGCATACTATCGGTATTAAAAACGTCGATCGCACTGATCGAAAGCCTAAACTAAAACAATTGGTGAAATACACTTATACGTACTTAGCTCTTCTAAACACTGAGTACTATTTTTAATATCATTAGTGAAGAGTACTATAACATATTTAATCTATCTTTTTTGCGAAACATATTTTACTTTTGAATGTTATTTATTAATGGTAACCTTTTGCAGTTATTTTTTTATTGTATGGAGTTCTAAACGTAGTTGCAGACAACCTGCAGATCATAATGCCTGGTTTACATTATTTTATTATTCTTATTTACTGGATTCAGTGCATTCCAGTACCGGTTTGCATTATTCCAGTAAACAATCCAGCGCTGGATTCGATTGCCGGACTGGAATAATGTAAACGGGGCATTACGTCAGCAATCAAGATTAATTTCTGATTAATTGCTTAGAAACTACTTTCAATTCATCTGATTTTTTTGGTTGCTAGCTACTCACAAGAAACAAACACGAGTTACTGGGGTGCCGACTGGAGTGTCAAGTTGACCATGAAGTCTACCACTAGTCTATTTATCCCCTGGTTTATACTAATACGTAATCATTAATTACACATTTTCTTAAGATGGAATTCCAAGGTTTCAAAGTTAAACTTACCGTCTAATAAGTCACTGTACTTGCCAATTAATCCAAAGACAATATGCTACCAACATATTCTAGTTACCGTAAAATTTAATTATGAGTTAAACCATCCAAAATACCAATAAAATGACAGACACGTCTGGGAAATAGCGAAATGAACTGTGTTATTTTCTCAAATCAACTATAGTTTCTTAAAACGCAGTGTTTTGTATATTCTGTAGTAGTGTATAATTTCTCTAGTACAGAAATGACAGATGATATTTCATACTTTTGTTAGACTTTACGTAAAATTCAATAATGATTTTGGGAACAATAAAAAAATATCACTTATTTAATAATGCCATTTGCAAGGCGGAAAACGAAGCAAAAATGTAATTTACATTTAACATTTTTAAAATGCTATCAAATTGAAAAACAAATTAATGTATATATGATATAATGAATATATCATAAAATATTTAAATACATTCCGTATTTTAAATATTTAAAATAAATTAAAAAATGAAGACTTTAAACAATCTTGGTGAATTTCGCAGTCTTTCCCACATTAGTTTTTTTTTTTATTCTCCTCAAAAACATAGTACAATAACTCATTACACAGAATATAAAAGCAATTTCATTACACGTCATCACATGTTTGCTTTTAAAAACAGACGCACGTTTTCATATTTTAAATTCCTGTTAAAATTCCATCAGTTTCGAGCGCATAAAAAAACATACATGATATGTTACTTGATAACACTTGACGCTATTCGAGATATCTATCAGAATTTATTTTGAAACCAAGATTAAATACACACAATAAGTTTATATAATATATCCAACTTTATTCTTATATTCTATTATAATTTTTTTTTTGTGAAAATCCATTTTTCTCGGTGGAGTTTTATTTTAATCTTCAAAATGGCGTATATTTGTAATTATGTTGGGATAAGACATTACAGTTTTAGAAACCATATACGACTCACATTTTTTACACCAACTTTAGCATCTATTTTAGTTCACAGCAAATTAATTGTGAACAAAATACGAAAGTAATTAAATATGCTTTTTGTTGAAACGTAATTAGGACAAAGGATAGCAATACCTAATCTTTACAATAATAATATAAAACTGAAAGCACAGGATGTAAACACATGATTTTGAGCGACTATTGAATATCATTAAAAAAATATTAGTAATAAAATTTCAATTAAAATAAGTCGTATTATTTGTGAAGATTTCATTAAGTATTAACGGAAAAATGAAAATACACAAGGTTTCACGTTATTGAAATAATTGGTTGCTACACAAATCGATAGAGATAACCTAGGTTATGTATTACTAAATTATATACAACGTTTGAGAAAAAACAAATACGGTTTCTATAAAGGATATTAGTGATCACACTACATTATATCCAACTTATTTTCAGTATCTACCTGTTACATTTAAAAAATCACATCTATAGTTTTCAATAATGAAGCATCAGATATATATCTAAATGGATAAATGCTAGAAATATTTGCTAAATTGGCGTATGATATGCTGAAAATAAATCAGTTCACATTTAGTTTTTAATACTTATTACGTAACATTTAGATTTCACTACAAATACGTTTTAGAATAAAAGTAGCATCGTATGTGATATAAGTCCACACTCGTTTTTTTTAGTATCAAGAAAACTTAAACTGACCTAGGAATTGCATTATAAAAACGCAATGAGACAAGTCGAAGTACACAGCATACCGCTAAATAATGCCAATCTATCAAAAGATCGGTAAGTATAGTCAGGAAACTATTAAATGTGTCTAAAGGCATTCAACTTTTACAAGACTAGACGCAAAGCCCTGCCACAAAAATGTACCTGCAGCGATACGAGTGTGAACAAACCTTTTAGTATGAACGAGCATGCTACAAAACCAAAAGCAGATAGATTTACAATATATAACGTTACTTATACTATTTAGTAACAACAATAGAAAACAACAGGAAATACATTGTTCACTACGGATATATGTATATACGATATGATTACCATTACATTAAAATTTAGAAATATAGTGGCTATTAAAAAAGTATAGGAAAAGCTCTAATTTGTGTTTATCTTGTTCACTACTTATACGAGATCAATGTCTTAAATCGTCTTCAAGCATCGAAACTTTTTTCTTCCATGAAAAAACATAATAACCACTATATAATTGATTTTAAGTCATACTATATAATATACTTTACCTTAGGTTACATTTATATTTCCTGAGTATTTTTGATATATAAAGATTTTAATTATATATTTAATTTTTAACACGATTTAAAGCTTCGATTTCATCTTATAAAGAGTGTAACATATATAACAAGAACTATTATGTTTATCGTGCTGTGCAAACAAAATATATTCTTCGATAATCTTCTCTTCTTTGCGAAATTCCATCTACTTATTGTCCAATCCTAGAAGAATGTTCAAAACATTCGACGCATTCAAAATAGATTTGTGCAAATTCAGAATCGGCTATAGAAAATATCTGAATAAGAATGTGACAGTTGATATATTTTTTCATTGAAAATACATAGATTTCTTTAATTATTACAATATTCTTAAAAACGCATACAACGTGTAAGAGACAACAATTTTACAACATCTAACTTACATTGTAGTAAATATTATGTACATGATACGATCAAGTCTTGAATTTGAAGTGTGCGTTCGTAGATTATAAAATACAGTATGTTTTCAAAATAATAATCTTAGAAAAGACAATGTATATCTCAACGGAAATCAAGGTAAAGCTAAAACTGATAAGGAAGTAGTAGAAAAGGCAGTTTCAGAAAGTAATGGTGATGATTGTCTTATCAATCTATAAGTGTTAAACACCATTAAAAATTTATATCGAACATCATCAAATTCTACGACTACCACAAATTATACGGGTATACATAATTCATTTATAACTAATCCAATAAATGATGTACTTCTAATAGATAAATTCATGTTTCTACTCCAACAGAGATCGCTAGATTTACTTTCTAAATATCCTCTACTCCCGTCTGTACCACTTAACAGTGTCATAGTATACGTCTCTACTGTAAATGGACATACAACCGTAAAATCATCTAATCACATATACTTAGATATAATCTTTGGCATCTCGAGATATCAAGCTTGATGATGTACCAAAAATTCTGCCCGAAATTTCCATCCAAAAAAATCTCCCAAATTCCTGATGTTGACTGTTCCGATTGTTTGATCCGAATCCCTTCATCTGTGAAAAGGTAATGCCTTTGTTAAAGAGTTTAAGAATATTTAAAGTATTATAAACGCTCCAGATCTTTCAAACGCAGTTACTTCGAAGACTTCATCCGGATTTTAAAGACCTGATACAAACATCTAAACAAGTAAGATTAAAGCGAAAGATTCTTAAAGTTCTACATTCTATATAAAAACAAAATTCTATTCTTCACAATTTGAAACATCGTAGTATTTTCTTGTTAGAGTAAAAACAGTTATCAAAGTAGTAAATATAACAAATCCAACTAATTTACATTAAAAAATCATGACCAGTCATCATAACCATGTTCTTGAAGAATACCATTTTCGTCAACGCCTTCGTCAACATTAGATTCAATCCACGAATTAGAAACAATATAAAACGATTCATTGCGTTTCACCTTTAAGAAACAGAAAGTTGATTTCCCTCCCTTTCTTATATAATACCCAAAGCCTGCCTTGAAGGAAACATATACATTACCTTAAGATTAAACAGCTTAGGCTTATCTCTATCTCCTCCTTCTCCTGGTTATATGAGTAAATTATAATTAAAGTATAAAAGACACGCTACCTCACACTTAAACAGCTCAGGCCTATGTTCTCCTGTTTGTTGGCGGGCGCCACGTTGGCGGGTAGGCTCTTGTTGAGCGGGTACCACTGGGCCACTGGCTTGCGGCGGTTGTCCAGCATCTCGAGCCAGTGGTCACGGCCGATGCCGATCAGGCTCGAACCGATCGCCGTGCAACCAATCAACTCGTTTTGGCCGATCCTGGTAAAGTAACGAGATTATGTAGCTTCTTGACTGTCGAAGATTCGTTTCAGACAATTTCGGAAAAGGAAAACGTATTTACCTAACAACGTTCGGTAAGTTAACTTAAGAATATTTTTTCCTTCAATACGCTGAAGAATACCTAATACATCTTTGGAAAAAAGGATTTTTGTAATAAATAATAATGATCCAATCTTTCAATGTACGTTATTGTACTTGCATTAATGCATTGCATAAATGATGTCCCATTATATGAAATAACGGACTTTAAAGAACACATTTCGTTGTTTGTCATATTAAAATGCAGATCTATTTAATACCCTCGTACACACACGTGGACAACACGAGCGGAATTAAACATATTATTATCTGTAGCGACATAACTTTGTAGCGCTCGCACTGTGCCTGCCTCGTGTGTGAAACTTTTTATCTATAATTTTATTATAAACATATGGCTCAATAATATGCCTTTGTTGTCATGTTATTGCCAATTTTATTTAAATAATGATTACATGTATCAGAAACGTACGATTCCACTTCATTAAAAATATTTTAGTGTTCATTAGTAAAAGATATATTCAAATTGTAAAAGATATATTCAAATTGTATCAAAACTGATTTCGGTGAAAATTATGTTGTTATTGAACTATTAATTACCAACACGAAAATTGTTCCTATCCTTTGGTGCGAGCATTAAGAATTAAGAAACTCTAGAGACTAATGTCAAAAGGATATAGATCTTATCTAAGATTTTTTTAATGGTTTTCTATACTGCGGCCTAAAATCTTGGTCTTCGGAAATAGAATCACATCACTGAGAAATTCTGATGATTCCAGCCCATGGATTGCAATACTGCTTTCCACCTTCTAATGATTTGCATACTTCTGTGGTACTTCATAGAATAAAATCTGAAGATAAAAGCGCGATTTTACTAGTTCATCTAAATTAAATCTTCTTTTCATAAGCGCTTTCCGTTATCTCATATCCCGGGCAGAAGTTTATATCGAAGCGGCTTATCGTTATTATGAAACTTCCTCCACGATGCTTTATCTCACAGCAATGAGCGATAAGTTAAAGTTTTACCGCGCTAGCTTTAATTGTTGTTTTTTAAAATAAATATCAGTAGTAATACATGCTATATCGACTACTTATATTTAACTCTTACTTTATTATTTTGATACTTAGATTCTGGGACAGTTAATATTTTAAGACTGCGTAAACATTTGCAAAATGTTGTTTTTTTTTTATTCATAGTCTGTTTCAAATTTGATTAATAAAAACAAAAATATATTATCACAATTTGTACTACGTCTATTACAAAAAGAAATTCCTATAAATGTAAGTCGATGTTACAATCTACTTACATTCGTGGAAAATTTGATTGAAATTGTAGTGTTTAATGATTTCATATTAACTAATACATCAAGTGAAATATTCTCGTTAAACAGAATAATGTTGTAGATATTTCTACGTACTCAAATATTTCCTTCGTACTAAGATATTATAAATCTCCTATCGTCAGTAGCCGTATTTTTGTTTACACCTATTTCAATATGAAATACGAATTTATTAAGAGTATTTGTCACTAGCGACTCGTCCCCGCTTCGCACGGGTAGATATAAAATATAGCCTAATGTTACTCAGAGATATGTAGCATTCTAATGGTGAAAGAATTATCGAAATCCGTCCAGTACTTTTTGAGTTTATTCGTAACAAACATTCATAAATAAATAAATACATACATAATATTAGTAAAGATATAGATTGGCGTCTTCTATGAAACTATGCTTGAGCTGATCTATAAAAGTGGATTCCTATCCCAATACAGAAATGGTAAAGAAATACCATAAATTGTTCCATGTCTAAGTTTGGTGCCTATGTATCCCTGGTACCTAACTACGCGCTACCTTTGATGATTACGATACGAAACCCTGGTTGATTTTAACCGACATTAAAAAGGAGGACGTTCTCAATTTGGCTGTATGTTGTTTTTTTTTGCTCTTTAGTGCTGCTATTTTTTTAACTCAGTTTATTTTATTATTAAAAGTTTATTTTATCTGTTCAAGTCATTTTCAAAAGCAACTTACATGTCGTAATCGATGACCTTGACAAGTAGTGTGACGTCATAAACGTTTTCTTCTGGCAGGTCAAAGACCAGCGCCTCGTTGTACACTGGGCTTAGCGTGTTCTTCTTGACTGTGGTCTTCTTCTTCTTGATCCGCTTGCCTTGGCAGATGAGGCAAATCTTCACGTACGGATCTGTACAGAAATATCAACACATTACAATTATATTTTTTATCCATTTACTCGCTCGACTATAAGGAGCCTATTCACTCTTGTTTTAAAGTGTCCCACATTGAAGATATTCAGGAAATGTCTTAGAATGTAGGTGTTCTGAAAAACGGATAGCAGAGAGTTCCACTCTTTTGCTGTTTGTAAGACAAAAGAAGATGCAAATAGTTTTGTTGGAATCAACGGTAAATCATAAAAACCGTCTGCAAAAATACGTATCACACTGTTCCGTGGCACCATTTTGCCAGACAAAGTGATTTAAAATTAATAAAATACGAAATCAATCCATATAATATTAAACAACAGTAAATAGGTGCATGAAATTCATGCGTGAAAACAGAGAGTTCATTAATTTTATACCCAATCCAACCCAAATGATGTTTTAAAATAAATTACATTCAATAACATATTATGTAACCCGTAATATTGAAAGCTCGAAACCAACGTTAAAAATATTTGTTACTAAATTCCGTTGTTCATAAATGTTATGTTAATTTATTCTTCGTTGACTACCGAAGCTCGAAGCTGTATCCGCTTTGAGTTAAACCACATAATACGTTTAATAACATAAGCCAAATATAATATAAGGCTCCTTTAACATGCATCAGTTAAAACCTATTATAGAGCACTATTACTAACATTACGAATTTCTGAATTCCAACGTCACTTTTTAATTTTATTATTAAATAATAAATTATGATTTTGGTTAAAATACATTTTTTATTAAAATGACACAAATATTTTTATGATGTTGAGACGAAATAAAACAATATGAAATTAATTTATAAGTAATAAAACGTGTGTTATCAGAAAAAAATCGGGCTAGATTGAAGATTTTAGTTTTACGAGGTTGTATTTATGAATACTATAAAACTAGTCTAATGTTTTATACGCATAAAAAAACTATATTTAACGCTACTAGTGTCTGCAAATAGTAAAGCCCGGTACACACGGTACGATCAAACTGTACAAACGGACTGCGCAGTCGGATCGCTACAATAAATAAAATAAATCGTTGTCAAGCATAACATGGCAACCGCGGCGTCTCAACCGCTCCGTGCGTTTTGCCCTAAATCAAAACCGGAAGACACACTGCGTTCCATAACGCTTAAGGGTCGTTTGTATTGTTCAGATAATTATACTTTATGATTACAAAACGGTTATTCCTTTAACGATTAAACATTTAATAATAAACGATTGTATGTTTTAACTGACTTTAAGGAAAGGAATTTACTATGGGAATATTTTTTGTTATTTACGTATAAGAAAACTATTGGTAAGTGGGGATAATGGCACTTCAACATTGCGTTATCCTTCATAGCTGTTATAATCTAGATTCACATAAAAAAAAAAAACAAAAAAATATTTATGTTCATTGCCCCACGGGCGCACTAGCAAGAAAATACATCTCTAATTCAGACAAAGTCAACAACAAAGCCCACTCTTTATAATACATGTTTAATAACGTAAGAGTTTTATCGTACCAGGCTTGTATTACGAACGTAGAACCTTCGTGGGTGGTTTATTAATACTCTATTGTTCCACATGACCTAGGCGAAACCCTAAAACTCTTATGAAGTTGTGACGCGACTGGACGTATGAAGGCTTAAATGGTTGTATTAGAGTTACTTCATTGTTTTCTTTCACAAAGGTTGCATATTCAGATGGAACAATTTAGAAAGTGGTAAAAAAATTGATACACATAATATAAGTCGTTCAATTATCCTAACATTTACTGTTCTTCGGTAAGATCTGTGTGACAGAATCAGGTTTGAAAGCTTGTTTCCTAAATATATGTTGCATAAACTCTGTATCAAACACTAACTCTAGCCATGTAAGTAAATATACGTAACTATTATTTATGTTTAAAGCAGAAACTAACCCAAATGTCACATTTAACAAAACATAACCTATTGTTCCAAAAATTAATTTGAAGATTATAATAATTATCCTAATTTAAAAGACGCCTTATTAATTTTTAAATTAATTATGACTGTTGAAAGCTAGCCGCCAAGCTTTGTGAATTGAGATTGTATCTTTATTCAGGGTCGTAAACTAAATTTTCTTATAAAGGAATATTTCTTATGCTTACGGCAAATCTTGAATTTATCTGCTTGGTCAAATTAGTTTGTATTACAATCTTAGCAGATTTTATTCATAAATAGTTTTTCTTAGTTTAAATAAGATTAAATTGAGGAATTTGAAAGCACTTAAATATTATTAAAATAAGGCCAATAAAAATAATGCCAAAGTCATGTTTAAATAATGTAATATTTAAAATATTAAAATTAAATAAATAAATAATAAAGTAAATCCGGGTTATCCATGTAGAGCTGTATTTAGAATAACGCTCCACCTGTGGGTGTCGTGGAAGATAAGTAAGGGCTAAGTCTACGAGGAGATGGGCAGCAGTATCTCTCTGTGCTACATAACTATCCTACTTTGTTCACCAACACGCACGGCCAATCGTGATCACTATGGCATAATTCCCCCTTTATTAGGGGAAACCTTTGCCCAGCAGTGGACATCAAAAGACTGATAAATGGATACATTTAAATATGAAATTAAATATACTTCCTTCAGAATTTGATTCTTTTTATGGGAATAGTAATGATTCTGAGTAGGTATACGAGTGGTCTATCGGTCTGATTGATTAAACCTTCTATCCTTCAATTAATGAAAATACTAATGGAGTAAACTTAGTAGTACTAAGCGGATGTATGTACACATGAATAGAAACACAGACCACAAGAGTAAAATTTATCGCATGGAAGAACACTGCATTTCTTGTTTTTCCCACCACGGCAATTATTGGTATACATAAATAATTTACAACTAAACCCTTATCATTCTTTTCAACTTGATATCTCGGTATCATACCCCATTAGGGAGCAACAAATCATATTGCGAGAAATGAAGGTTCCCGTTAGACCTCTGTCGCGTATTATAAAACAAGACCTGAAGCTCGGTGCCTATTTTCGGTATACATGCTCTTAATCAATTTTTATAATTAAAGAAAGTGGATCGATCAAAACGCCTTCAGACTGAATACGCAGGTAAAAGGCACATAAATGTAAAGGACCGATGAAATAAATTTCATGCTTGAAGAACACTACAATAAGACAAAATAATAAAGTGTACCCTCACAGTTCTCAAGAAGCTGCTCAAGTGGTCAGAAAGGTACAACGTGGTCATCATCCTCCGTCAGTGATGGTTTGGTGGGGCCTGGGCAAGGAGCCACAAAACTACATTTTAGTGAAAAAGGTGTAAGCGTTTGATACAATCTTGGATCATGTTGTGAAACCTCTCAGTAGCACTTTTTAAAAACATACCGTGAACTTTCCAGTAGAAAAGCTGCACCTGGTCATAAAGCACGAACTGCCTCAGCCTGGCTTGAAATCCAACGGTCCGGACTTTATAAGAGTGGCCCTCATCTAGCCCAGACCTCAAAAAATAGTATGATGTAGATATGTTCGTATTCTAAAAAATATTTTAGAGTCTACTCTGTAATCAAATTATCAAACTAGATTTAAAATAAGAATAAAAGTTACTAATTTACACAACTATAATAATATCAAAGTAATATGCTTTTATATATTCGTGATTAAATTTAAACTCTTTAAAGTACAAGCGCGAACGAGTAATATAGTAGAAATGTTACTTTTATATCCTATAAAGACTGAAAATTATACGACTCACGGGTTGCTGCACGCAGTAATTGTTATGCAGGTTTTCTATGTTCTAATATTTCTCACATCGCAAGCTACGTTATTTTAAAATTCGTATATTTTCACGTTCTTTCTACGAGTGATAAAACTATTATGTAAGACTGTGTCAGCTACTGTAATATTACTATCACAGTTTTTTGTGCCATATAGCGCGTGTGATGATGGTGTCGGATTAGTTGAATATTTTTTAAATATTATTATAAGTTTTATCACCTGTAAAGTTTTTAGGATATAAAATAGATATTTATATAAATATTATACAAGTACAAATAAAGTATTTGCACAAATTAAGATAATTTACAATTATTTAAGTTAAACATAAACAGCGTAATTAGAGACCTTGAGGGTATTGCAATTATAGATACTAGTATTACAATAAAGAAATGTAAAACTAGAGTATTAAATTATACCACCCGTATTAGCGTCAGTTACTAATTTGATTCTAATATTCATTTACATCATAAAAACATTTATTAATTATAATCTTAGTATGGATTTAAATATATTATAATAACAGGTTGTCAAATATTTATCTTTCGCTTTTTTGCGTTCAAATATGAGCTGTTTTGTTCGATAATCTGTTTTCATTTAGACGGCAACTTCAATATACCCCCCTCGTATAAGCCCCCTCCTTATTTGCGAAGAACTCAGACATCGACTTTTCACAGGCCTCTTTTGAGTTGAACTTTACACCACCAAGGGCGTTCGCCATGGATAGGAATAGTTGGAAATCACTTGCCGCTATGTCCGGACTATATGGTGGATGCAATAAAACCTCGCATCTGAGCTCCCGTAGCTTCTAACGAGTCATCAACGAAGTTTGTGGTCTGGCGTTGTCCTGGTGAAACACTACACCCTTCCTGTTGGCCAAATCTGGACGCTTCTGGTCGATCGCCTGCTTCAAGCGGTCCATTTGTTCGCAGTAGATGGTGGAATTAAGCGTCTGGCCATATGGGAGCAGCTCATAGTGGATGATACCCTTCCAATCCCACCAAACACACAGCAAAACCTTCCTGGCCGTCAATCCAGGCTTGGCCACTGTTTGAGACGATTCCCGGCCTACGCCGGTCTACAAGTGATAGAGTACCATCCCCCAAAAGCGGAAGGGAGATATTTGACGACCTAGTATTATATAACATAAAAAACACTTGAAAACAAATTTGAATCTAAAAGTAAATATTTTACCTAGGAGGATATTTTACCCCACCATTAGTCTTAGTGATTTAAATATTATCATATCCTCCTTCTGAAATATTCCCCACGCGCTATGACATGGAGTCCTTCCAAAGAGG